>SNQJ01S0009857.1:144596-179262 GCA_010110895.2 Picea sitchensis | reverse complement strand
TTTATTTGTGTACCCAACGAGGGAAAATGTCCATATAATCAAACCAAAATTTGACCTCCTGCTCCATAAACCATGTTCTTCAGTCTTGTTTGGCAACCCCTTCTCCATAAACCATGTTCTTCAGTCTTGTTTGGCAACCCCTTCAAATAAATGTGCGAAATCTGCGAAACAAGTTTGCCCACCATAGGAAACCTGAAACGTACACTATGGTAAATGTTGCCAACAGGTTTTTGAATGGCCATCCAGCCTACCTGGGAATCTATCACTTTATGCTGTGATTTCAAACCAGAAACCAAACAAATCATAAAGGAAGACGATCAATCAATCCTGAAAATGTAATACAATGCCACTCAAACAAGTTTGGGGGCAGCAGGGAGGTGGTAGTGTGCTACAACTAGTCCAGGTTTGATTCTGGGCACATTAGCTTTCCCTGAAACGCAACACAATCCTACCTTGGCTCTACTTGCAAATTGCCGAAGAGAGACATCCTAGGAATTTTGATCATGGAGCAGAAAACTAGGTGGAATCTGTCCTGAAACCCTACCCACCCTAAAAACCAATGTGGACACTCTTGTCAGAGCAATAATAATCCCTTTTAAAAGGCAAATCAATGTATTTTCAAATTTAAAGCATGATACCAACTCCCCATGCTTCCTTCCTGTGATATTCACGGTTTCGAAAATGGAAGAATTTGGCTCTGAGATTTGCTTCACAAAGGTATTTGTGAAATACTCAACGAGTATCAGTTGTTTTGGTACCAGACATATGTCTTCTCCCTCGGTAATGGCAACCCATTATTTTCAAGCCATGGCTACCCCTTGGCTGCTCTATTCCCATCCACTTCATGCCAGTTTGAGTACAAGGTATGTGTACATAACAATTTGATCCTTCCTTCCTATTTCTCTCTGCATTAATCTCAATCCATTACATTACATGGCAATCAAGCTCATTCCAATACTAGAATTGACTTCGTCTCAAATTTTTGCCGAATGTAAAACAGAAAAACCATCGTTCTGCATGTTTTTTCATACGCTTAAATCACATTCCAATTCGGAATTTTATCCCAGTCAACGTTCATATACAGAGAATGCCAATACATATGGTTCTCTCTTGCAGGCCTCCATCAAGAATAGATCACTTGCACAGGGAAAGCTACTCCATGCCCACTTCCTCGTCACTGGACTCAACCAGAACGCTTTCTACGCCTTCAAACTTGCTACCATGTATGCAATCTGTGGCAGTATGGCTGAAGCACGCCGGGTTTTCGATTTGATATCAGAACCGAGTATCTACTTGTGGAACATGATGATCAGAGGGTATGCCTGCAATAACCCCTGTGAAGAGGCGCTCAAACTCTATTATCAAATGCAAGAGGCAGGCATACAGCCAGACAACTATACCTTTCCCTTTGTGCTCAAGGCTTGCGCTTCTATGTCAGCTCTGCAAGAGGGCAGAGAGATTCATCGTCAGATAGTTGAAATTGGACTTGAGTCCGATGCTTTTGTAGGGACTGCCCTCATAGACATGTATGGTAAATGCGGGGAGTTAGAGATTGCACGCGAAGTATTTGACAAAATGTCTGAAAGAGGTGTGACATTGTGGAATGCCATGATTGCCAGGTATGCACAGAATGGTCACCCCAATGAGGCCTTGGAGCTCTTCAAGAAAATGCAGCAGTCTGGTGTAAAGCCAGACCTCGTCACCATCGTCAGCGTGCTCCCCGCATGCGCAGATCTGGCAGATCTACAACAGGGTAAAGACATTCATGAGTACATTTTCAGAAACAGATTTGAATCTGATGTTTCTGTGGGGAATTCCCTGGTAGCCATGTACGCCAAGTGCCAGAGAATTGATATTGCACATAGAGTGTTTGATGAAATGCATACAAGAACTGTGGTTTCGTGGAACGCGATGATCTCTGGATATGCACAGAATGGATATTACGATGAGGCTTTAGCTCTCTTTCAGCAAATGCAAATGACTAATATGAGTCCTAACAGGGCCACCATTGTGAGTGTTCTTCCAGCATGTGCCGAGTTAGGAGATCTGCAGCAGGGCAAGGACATCCATGAATATGTTATTACAAACAGATTAGAGTCGGATGTTACCGTGCACTGCTCTCTTATAGCTATGTATTCCAAATGCGGAGCTGTGGATATTGCACGACAGTTGTTTGATAATACATTGAAAAGTGATGTGGCTCCATGGAATGCAATGATTGCTGGGTATGCTCAGACTGGACATGCTCATGAGTCATTGATGCTTTTTCATCAAATGCAACTTGTGGATACGAAACCTGACCCAATCACTATACTGAGTGTGATCCCTGCGTGTGCCCATTTAGCAGCTTTGCAACAGGGCAAAGTCATCCATGCTTATGTAATTAGTAGCGGATTTGAGTCAGATGTTTCTGTGGGGACTGCACTTATAGATATGTATGCTAAATGTGGACGGATAGAGATTGCACGCCAATTGTTTGATAACATGCCTGAAAGAAATTTGATAACATGGAGTGCAATGATTGCAGGGTATGGAACACATGGGTATGGTGAAGATGCTCTCACATTTTTTTCCAATATGCAAGAAGCAGGCATAAAGCCAGACTACATCACCTTCACTTGTGTTTTATGTGCATGCAGTCATGCAGGCCTGGTAGATGAGGGTTGGCAATATTTTGAATCCATGACTCGAGATTATTGCATAACACCTAGGTTAAGTCACTATGCTTGCATCGTTGATCTTCTTGGTCGTGCTGGCCACTTGAATGAGGCACAGGTGTTCATAGAAAACATGCCTTTAAAACCTAATGCTAGTGTATGGGGGGCCTTGCTTGGTGCCTGCAGAATTCACTGCAACATTGAGCTTGCAGAGAACGCAGCTCAACGCCTTTTTGATTTAGAACCTGAAGATGCTGGAAATTACATACTATTGTCTAATATCTATTCTGCAGCTGGCAGGTTGGATGATGCAGCAAAGGTGAGAGCAATCATGAAAGACAGAGGGTTGAAAAAGACCCCAGGATGTACCCTAATTGAGGTGAAAAATAGGATTCATGCATTTGTGGTGGGAGACACATCGCACCCTCAATCTGATCAAATCTATGCAACACTGGAGATATTGGCTAGGCAGATGGATGTGGCAGGGTATGTGCCTGATACAAACTTTGTTCTGCATGATGTTGAGGAGGAGGCAAAGGAGCACATGCTTGGTCTGCACAGTGAAAAGTTGGCTATTGCTTTTGGACTTATCAGCACTAGCCCTGGGACACCCATTCATATTACAAAAAATCTCCGTGTGTGTGGAGATTGCCACAGTGCTACAAAGTTCATCTCCAGGATTGTTAAGAGAGAAATTATTGCAAGGGATCCAAACCGTTTCCATCATTTCAAGGATGGATCATGTTCCTGTGGAGATTATTGGTGATAATAATCAAAATAAATAGAAAATATATGTTTTTACCATGAAGGTAAACATCTAATATATTCATAGTAGTCATGTTTGGAGGAAAAAGGCAAACAAATCATGAAGAGCAATGGTAAAGCACGGTGCAGGAAAATCAAGTTTCAAAAAAAGGGAGTGAAGAGACGGTGTATGCAAAGTCTCATTTATATTCAAAATTATCCCTTTACATTCTCCTCAATGCCCTTTCCTTCTTTCAAACATGTTTAAGATTTTTCTTTCTCTGGCTTCTTCTCTCAATCAAATTTGTTGAACCTTAGAGTCTCCGGCTTTTAACTTCCAATAGAAACAATTTTTTCCCTGCATTTGTAAAATGCTGCCATAGTCAAAGTAAAATGCTCTTGAAGCTGCCTATGCATACCTGCCATTTGAAAATGTATGCTAAGGTGCCCAAAGTTGTTTTTCATAAACTCGCGGTTGAATTCTTTTCTATTGACATCTGAAAGGTTGAAATCTGGAAAGCTACACCATCCTTCAACTATAGATTTGAAATTTTAAATGAAAAGTGCCAAACCATGTACCTCCTCGTCTAGAAAATTCAAACTTGGAATTGTGAGTCAGGGCTGCTGCATATCATTATTGGACAGGAATTTCAAATTGAAGTTGCTCTGTGACAGACAAATAAAAACATGTCAATGTTTCAGTGGTACCACAATATTTCCCCCGCCAAAAAAATATTTAAAGGGTGTTCTTTTCTAACACTACTATTTCTACTATGAAAAAGTTACTGATCTACCTTCAAGCTTTCTTTGATTATTTCATTATCAGTGCTATTACTAATCCCAATAAACTTTTACCAACAACTCATCAGAAATTTAGAGCAATGGAAGTACTTTCAGTGAACTACTAAGATCTTGCAATAATTTCCATTCAAGTAAGTGTCGTTTTAAAAGATTGACCTCTCCTTTTCATGCATGATTCTTGTTGTTAAACTGGTTCTCTTTCAATTCTACCAGAGGCCAGCTACAAATTTCAGCCATCAACTCTTGGCCACTGATACTGAAGCAAGTTTTAGTTATATTGTTATGTAACTTATGTTCCAAAATATCTCACTCCGATATGTACTATAATTCTTATACGTAGTTGGATCAACATGCAGAGGTATACTGCTGAGAAACTTATTTTCCAAAATATCTCACTCCGATATGTACTATAATTCTTATACATAGTTGGATCAACATGCAGACGTATACTGCTGAGAAACTTATTTCCGTAGACACACCTATGTAGTTTATACATCTGAAGCTAGTGTATGTTTGAATTCAACTCCATTCTGACATTTTACTGAAATGCCTTTAGTAGTTTGCTCATCCAAAGGTCATCACTGAAATGCAACCAGGGATATTGAAAGGTTCCTTGACGATGACATGGCAGCCCCCACCCACCTGTTCAGCACTGAAAATGTGCATACCTTGAGTGCTAACTCAGCCGGTGCAACAAGCAGACAGTCATCACTATCTTTACCATACTTTTAGTGAATAGTTGCTGCTTATCTTTAACATGCTTCCAGTGAACAGTTGATGCCAACCTTAGTGCACTTCCAGCAGACTATTGGCACTGATATCTAGCACACTTCCAGCGTGCACACCCCCAAACACTGGGAAGCTTGATGAGTACTCGTAGAGCATGCCTTCAGTTAGCACACAACATTCAACAATGCTGCTCTTCAGCTATATAGACACATGCCATTTGGCAAGAGCATTGACCTCAGCCTGATAGATTAATCATTCAACCAATCAACATCAAAAGGGGAGCACTGCCTAGCCTTCAGGCATTTTCTGGCAGAAGGTTCCTCAGACTACGGGGTTGTAGTTTTCAGAATGTGCCCCCAACCATTGACTTTAATGTAACAACGTTAGAGCATGTTTTTTTGCACCATTTATGATAGCAGTAGTTAATATTGGGTTAACATGTATTTACGATAAACAGTACATCTATTTGTATAAATATTCAGTCATCCCCACCAGATTAAGGGATGAGAGTCGAGTACAATTTCTATTAATAGACCTACTATTTGCTTCCAGCATGTTGTAGAATTTGTTTGTGTGTGTGGTCTCTTAGCATGCTTCCATTTACTATTCTGTCAAGTTCTTTTGCTAAATGTTAAGCAGTTCAAATCAGCAGAATCAGCAGTTTAATGTGACCACATATCACACGTGTTTAGTCATTTCAGAGAATATTAATGGACATGCTATTTCTAATTTAACGCTATTGTTATCATTTTTTGGTTAAACACCAGCTGCTAGATTTGTACTTGCTCTTTAGGTAGAAACTACATCAACTATCTTCTTTCCAACTGCTCTTGAGATAGCAACTACATCAACTATCTATTTTCCAACTGCACGAAGTAAAAGACTGAGGCTGGAGTTCTAGATAGAGGCTATGGTGGCAAGCAGTTCTAGTGTTATCGAGATAGTTTGAGATCCTGTTTTCTTGCTTTTAGGTATGATAGTCAACACTTCTTGTTTTAATAGGTGGCTTTTAGGCAGTTCGTTTACCCCTATTTTGTAATCTTGCTTTTTCAGGACCCATATTGGTTGTTAATACTCAAACCCCTTTAGAGAATTTAGAGGGCTATCCAAAGGAAAAAGGGAAAAATAAATCATAGGAAGTGAATATAAGATTTTGGCAAGTCTAGACTGCAGAACCTCTAAGATTTTGTATATGCTTAGATCAGAATAAAATTTGCTTATGTTGAAAGGAAATACTTGGAATTGTGGAAGTCAATATAGTTTATGGCATATGCATTGTTTGAGAGATTTCGTATATGCTTGGATTCAAATAAACTTTGCCTATGTTGAAAGGAGAAAATTGGAATGTTATGAAGTCAATAATAGTTCAGATATTGTTTGACCCCTAGATGTTTATGTTAAATTTATAGCTGCTATTAAGTTCTTTTCAATTTACTAGAAAATAATAGCATAAGCAGGATCACTGAGAGAAACACAATTACAAGGTACACAATATTTTATCCTGGGAAACCCTCATGGGGGAGAAAACCCAACAAAAACTTCCTTAATATAGATTACCAATACAATGCCAAGATAAAAGACCAAACACTAGAGAATATCCAAGACTGAGCAATGCGCCTCTCTCTTCTCCTTCTAACTGCAACTTCCTTCAAACTTGCGCACTAGATGAGTGACTTGAGTGAGTGAGTGAATGAGGCGCTAAGCTCTCTTATTTATACTAGCCGAGGAGCGCTAGGGTTGTGTCTTTTCATCAAGCAGGGCCGACTTCTCCAACTAGTGGCTAAAACCACTTTAATTAGCCCTAGGGGCCGAATTCTCAATTAGCATCTTTTGACTAGGGTTTGACCAATCCACAAAAGGGGAGTTGGTCGTACATAAGTCCCGGCATGATCAATCCACAAAAGGGGATTGATCTACATGATAATAAATCAATTATAATTAGAATATTCTTCACAGTTACAATATTTCAACACTCCCCTTTAACAAGAAGGGTATTCTTCAATACAACATCATCATGAGATAGAGAGGGCACCAACATCATCAACATATGGAACATTCACTCGCATATTTATAAATCATCAGAAGTTTTTTTTCATCATCAATAACATCATCTTTCACAGCATGGAGCTGGAGTAACATCATCATCATCTGCATCAACATCAATTAGCATAATGCTAAGGCAACAACATCAACACCATCATTAATAGAATGAGGTTAGTATAACATCATCAACAACAACACAAGGTTGATACACCATCATCAACAATAGCACGAGGCTGAAACAACAACATCATCAACAACACGAGGCTGGAACAACAACATCATCAATAGCACAAGGCTGGAGCAACAACATCATCAACACAATGCTAAGATAACATCATCATCATTATATAGCAACAAAATGATGCAGGTGTAACAACAACATTTTGTGGTACTCTGACAGTCCCTAGGGATCTTCCCAGGAATCATAAGATTCCCTAGGATATAAATTCCTAACGGAGCTACCACGTGGTACTCTAACAGTCCGTCCTTACCGAATCGTCAAGATTTGCCCAGGAATCAAAAGATTCCCTAGGATATAAAATCCTAACAGAGCTACCACTACTGACCACAACTGGCATATACATGCACATGTACTTTGACAGACCATCCTTATCGGACCTTCGGGATTTGTCCAGGGATGATTAGTCCCCTAGGATATAAAATCCTAACTGACCTACCCGTTGTTGGTCAGGATACCATAGTATCATCAACATCACTCCCCCTTTCGAGGGAGGTCCTTTCAGACTATACCAAGCTTGTCTTGAAAGTATTCAAACTTTACACGAGACAAAGGCTTAGTCAACAGATCTGCAACTTGCTCATCCGTGCCAACATATTGGAGCTTTACAGCTCCCCTCTGCACCATATCACGAATGTAGTGATACTAGATTTCTATGTGCTTAGACTTGTCATGGAACGCAAGGTTCTCCATCATCTTTATGCAACTCTGGTTATCACATAGAATCACGGTTGCTTCCATCTCCAGATCAAATAGACTTGTCAACAATTTCCGAAGCCATATGGCTTCACAACTGGCAGAACATGCTGCAATGTATTCTGCTTCTGCCGTGCTGAGAGCAATACTAGATTACTTTCTGCTCTACCATGAAGTCATGGCTAACCCCAGACTGAAACAACATCCTGAAGTGCTCTTTCTATCATAAACACTTCCAGCCCAATCTAAATCAGTATAACCAACTAGTCTGAAGTCATGATCTCCATTATAATAGAGACCAAAGTCCAACGTACTCTTAAGGTATCTCATCACATGCTTTGCAGCAACAAGGTGAACACATCCGGGCTCTACCAGATACTGACTCAAGATATTCACATCAAAACATATATATGGCCTGGTATTCGTCAGATACATCAATGATCCAATGATATGTCTGTACAACGTAGCATCAACCAATTCTGATGAAGTATCAACCATGAGCTTCAACTTTGTTTCCATGGGTGTGTTCATGGCTTTACATTCCAACATATCAAACCTCTTCAGTATTTCAACTGCATACTTCCCTTGGTTAAGGAAGATCTTCTTTGGGCTTTGTCAAACTTCAAGACCTAATAAATAGTGCATCAGGCCTAGTTCTTTCATCTCAAATTCTGCAACGAGCTTCTTCTTACAATCAACGCTGATCTTTTCTTCTCCAGTTAAGAATAAGTCATCCACATACAACAACAATATAACTGGGTTATCATTCATAACCTTGAAGTAAAGGTTAGAATCAACTTTACTTTTGGTAAAGCCCAAGCTCATCAAGAAACTGTCAATTATGCCATACCAAGCTCTATGAGCTTGCTTCAACCTATACAAATCCTTCTTCAACCTCCAGACATGAGTCTTTCTATCTTCAACTTCAAACCCTTGAAGTTTTTCTATATACACTTCTTCTTCAATAACATCATTTAAGAAGGTTGTTTTCACATCCATCTGGTGCAACTTCCACTTCATCTTGGCTACAAGAACTATGATTTTCTGATAGAAGTGTATCTGGATACGAGAGAAAACATCTCTTCATAATCAATGCCTTCCTTTTGAGTAAATCCACGAGCTACAAACCTTGATTTGTGTTTTTCAATACTTAAATATGCAACATGTTTTATTTTGTATAACCATTTGAAAGATACCACATCTTTGTTCTTCGGTCTGTGAACTATTTCCCATACATCATTCTTTATAATGGATTGTTATTCTTCTGTCATGGCATCTAACTATTCTTTCTTCTGAATGGCTTCTTCAAAGCAAGTAGGCTCCTCTTCTATGAGATCACACATCAAAGCAATGTAACTAGATAATGGCTTAGGTTTCTTAATTTGTCTCATGGTTCCTTCTGGGGCACCATACTTCTCTCCATCTTGAATGAGTTCCCTTGCTCAAGTTGGCTTTCTCTTGTGAGAGGTCGTCATTTGGGGAGGTTCTTGAGATTCTATCATATCATGATCTTCTGGAATCTCATCATCAGGGGTATATGTAACTTCCCTCACTGGTTCTGCAACTCTGGGAGCTACAAGCTCTTCTTCATATACTTCTTCAAGATGGCATCTCCTTGATTTCTTGAGTGATGCATCTTCATCAAAGGTTACATCTCTCCTGATCTCAATATGATGGTAACCTTGTATGTAAATTCTGAAGGCCTTAGAGACCTCACAGTGTCCAACAAATATTCTCTTATTCCCTGAAGGGTCTAGTTTAGTTCTCCTTTCTTTGAGAACGTGTACACACATTGGACAACCAAATATCTTGAGATGGCTTACTTATGGCTTCTTTTCGTAGAACATTTCTTCGGGGGTTTTGAATCCAAGTGCACTATGGGATAGTCTGTTTTGGACATACACTGTTGTTTTTGCTGCTTCAACCCATAAGTGCATTGGAAGATCTTGATCGTGGATCATAGTCTTCACTGCTTCCATTATAGTTCTATTCTTTCTTTCTGCTACACCATTTTGTTAAATATTGTAGGGAGTGGTGAGCTCCCTCTTAATCCCAACATCTCTGCAAAATCTTACAAATTCTTTTGAGGTGTATTCTCCTCCATTATCTGACATGAGTATCTTGATTTTTCTTTCAGAGAGATTCTCTATCAAGGTTTTGAATTTCTTGAATTTTCCAAACACTTCATCTTTTGATTTCAAGAAGTAAACCCAAGTCTTGTGAGAATAATCATTAATAAATGACACATAGTATACATACCCACTAAGAGAGGTTGATGGCATTGGGCCACATACATCTGAGTGGATGAGCTCCAAAATTTATTCTTCTTTACTGTCGCTCTTCGAGAAAGGATTCTTTATGTTCTTTCCTTGTGCACATACCTTGCACACACCTTCATGATCAACCTTGAATTCTGGTAGACCTGTCACTACCTTGCTTACATAGGGTCAGGCTTTGTAGTTGATGTGAGCTAGTCTTCTATGCCAAAGTTCACATGGACTCTCAATGGGGTGAGTCAAGGTTGTATCTAAGTGACCTTTTAATTTATACATGCCACCTTCTTCTGTTCCAAAAACAATTGCATCTTCTATGGTTTTTCCTTTAGGCCACATAAGTACTTCACCATCTATGAATGCAACCCTGGAAACTTTCTTATATAAAGCTGAGATAGAAAACAAATTCTTTGTCAAACCTGGTACATAGAGTACATCCTTCATTTTCATTGGGGTACCTAAATCAAGTTTGTAGGTGGATTCTCCCACTCCTTTGATAGGGTACTGGTAATCATCTCCACAAGTGTAACTTTTTGGGAAAAGTTCTTTTTTGTAAGGCTAGAGAAAATGTCTCTATGGCCTGTCATGTGTAGAGCACCCTTGTCTATGAGCCAAGTATCCTCTCTAGGTGACACTAATCCTGAGAGGGCAGAGTTTAAGACATAGTCTTCAATCTTTCTTTAATCATGTTTTGTGGGTGGCTTATCATCTTCAAGCGCATGGGAATGATGTCTTTTGTTATTCTCTTGGCAGAAAATTAGCAATATGTGTCATCTTATCACAATGATAACATTAATAAGAAGAGAATGTTACTTTCTCTTCTTTGACCTTTTGAAACTTTTGGAATCTCTTTGGAGAGTGAGATTTTTTATGGAAATGGGTGAATCTCTTTGGGGAGTGGGGTTCTTTATGTGGAATGGGTTTCATACGTAGGGTGGGACCTTTTCTTTCCTCCTTTAGCATGAGCAGCTAGGCTTGATCTTCATCCCTTAGTAATATTGCTTCTCAGTTAGCTAATCTTGCTTCTTATTTGAACACATTCTTCCCAAAGGCTAGGTGGGTTCTCAAGTGAGACCTTTTCTTTCCTCCTTTAGCATGAGCAGCTAGGGCTTGATCTTCATCCCTTAGTAATATTGCTTCTCGATTAGCTAATCTTGCTTCTTATTTGAACACATTCTTCCCAAAGACTGCCAAATTGGAGTTTCTCCTTTCTTGCACAGATAGTTTGGATGAAGGAATCCCAAGGTCTTGTGAGACCATTAAGAGTTGTCATTATGAGTTCATCTTCATCTAGGTTATCTCCAATTGCTTCTAGTTGTTCATTGAATTGAGAAACCCTAGAGAAATAGTCATGAACAATTTCTCCTTTCTACATCTTTGTACTCTTGAGTTGGGTTCTCAGATTCATCTTCCAGTTGATATTCCTTCCTTCATAAACTCTGGTTAGGGCATCAAACATTTCTTTTGGAGTATTCTTTGAAGACACTTGAGGTATCAAGTGATCTTTAATGGAGTCTGCAATGATTCTTTTGGCCCTAACCATATCTTTCTGGTACTTTGCTTTGGTTGTAGCGTCTTTGGGTTCCAATACATTTTTTTTATGAATTTTGCAAGGTCATTCTCTTCAAGAATGAGTACAATCTTGTACTTCTAGGCACATAAGTTTTCCACACCTTTAACTTGCCAACAAGCTTAATGCTTGCAGACATCTTGACCTGGAGTTGAGAAAATGACCAAAAAATGAAAGTGCTCAGAAATAAAATATGATCTTACCGGGAGATTTGTTGGGCTGAGGCGAGTATGATGGTGCAGTCTATTTTTAGAAAATCCAAATTTTACCCCTTGAAACTAAGCCTGCGCAAATCTGGACTGGTACTTCTGGTACTGGTTCTGGTTTCCTGGTTTTCTAGTACCAGTGAAAACTAGGGTTTCACTTTTCGGAGGCTCTAGCCACTGAAAAGGTGCACTCAAGCTGTCAATGAGTTCGCTAGGCTAGGGCACACTTCTCTAGATGGTTTTTAGGCTAAAATTCTCTTCCAACAAAAATCCCTAATTTTTTTGTACGACAACAGTGACGATTTTGATTACCTAGTGAAAGGTGTTCTATTCAGTCAAGCTCTGAAACCATGTTAAATTTAGAGCTGCTATTAAGTTCTTTTCAATTTACTAGACAATAATAGCATAAGCAGGTTCACTGAGAGAAACACAATCACAAGGTACACAACATTTATCCTGGGAAACCCTCATGGGGGAGAAAACCCAATAAAACTTCCTTAATATAAATTGTCGATACAATGCCAAGATAAAAGACCAAAGACTAGAGAATATCCAAGACTAAGCAATGCGCCTCTCTTCTCCCTCTTCTAACTGCAACTTCCTTCAAACTTGTGCACTAGATGAGTGACTTGAGTGAGTGAGTGAATGAGGCGATAGCCTCTCTTATTTATACTAGTTGAGGAGTGCTAGGGTTGTGTATTTTCATCAAGCAGGGCCGACTTCTCCAACTAGTGGCTAAAACCACTTTAATTAGCCCTAGGGGATGACTTCTCAATTAACATCATTTGACTGGGGTTTGACCAATCCACAAAAGGGGATTTGGTCATACATAAGTCCCGACATGATCAATCCACAAAAGGGGATTGATCTACATGATAATAACTAAATTATAATTAGAATATTCTTTGCAGTTACAATATTTGAACAGTTTACTCTGCAGTGTTATAGAGAAATTATAAATAGAAGACCTATAGTGTCCCTTTACAACAATTGGGAGGTTGAATGAGCCTGTGTAAACCATCAAAGTTCAAACATGATAGCATGTTCAATGTCTTCCAATATTATGTATGTAACATTCCCCAGTTTAACTGAGGAATATTACTACGCAAAATACTCATAAAAAAACATTTTCCAAAACGCTACGAATCCCTACATAGACCTTGTGGTATAAAAATGAAGAGGCTGATGAATTTCTGAAACAACACAGAGGAGGGGAGAGGTTTCTAAACAATTACTTGGTCGACCTAGGCAGTAACTCTGGTATTTCCAGGATTGAGGTAACTTCGCTAAAATACCCATACAAAGAGTTTGCATGGTTGTTTGCTCGTATTATTGGTCTAGAATCTAGCACATATGTACCAAGAAATATAATATGTCCCCTACATTTTCCTTTGCATGAGAAAGCCATTATAGACCAGGGTTACCTTATTTCGAGTGAAGTTTCTTTTCAACTGGGTGATTTGAAAAAGACTCAGAAATTATATATGACCTCTTATCTCATATTTTCCATTGCATATAGTCACGTATTTGAATACTTTCTAAGGGAAATGAACGTAGATTTCAATATGGAACTAGTTTATGCATGGTATTCAACCCTCTATCGACACAAAGCTCAATATAGCTTTTACCCGGATCACAATAATTTCATTTTAGAATTTAATAAGTTGATTTTTAGCCTGAGTACACCAATATTATCTCTTGAGGCTATCGCCTTTCTCTCTGGGAAATGCGTTTGTTGTTGGGTAGGTATTATACTCTTTGCATGTGTGTGGGGAGGCATGTCAAATTTAACAATTGTGTTTGACGATCCCTCACCCCTTCGCCTTTTTTGTCATGTGCACTAGGTGCTTCCCTAGGGGTGTCCCAGGGGAGGGAAGGATCCCCCCTTGGTTACATTGATCTTTCGTCTCTGAGCGGTATCCCGGAGCTAACGAGGTTCGAGGCAATGCCCCAAAATTTATTGTTTTGGGCAGTTTTTGCTATTTTAGCATTTTTCTCTATTTTTAGTTGTTTTCTAAATCAATCCCAGATTAAGGGATTAGGGTTTTGGTAGCTATGAAATACATAAAATATTGTGTATATTTTGTGTTGCGAATGGTGAAATTAATACAATGAAGAGTTGAGAGATGTGACACCAAGGAAGGTTGGTTTTCTCTCGATTAAGGGTTTCCAACATAAATCTTTGTGTACTATGTGTATGAGCCATTGATTATTTTTATTTTTCTTAAGAATATATATGCATTTCTTTACTTCACATGTTTAAAAATTACATTTATCAGACTTCTGAGGAATTTAATTTTATCAGGATGTACAAGAGTGAAGAAAATCTTTTTCTTCTCCCGTTTTATGTATTAGATAGACATTTGTCAAGGACATGTGTAGACAATATAAAACATGAACCCATTTTTTTAACGAGAGGAGGAAAAATAATTTCATACCCTTAACATGGAACAATGGAGAATTCACTGTAAAGAACATAACCCACCTCAATGAACTTGCAGGCCATCTTAACCAACTTGGCTTAAAGGAAGCTAAATTTTTTAAGGGCTTTGACCCAGATGGAAAATTCATTGCACGTATAGAATTAATTGGTTATTTTTCATATTTCACTAAATTTGAACAATTTCAAGAAGGGGGTGGAGATAATTTGGATCTCCCGAAAATTGCAGCAACCAGGTTTCATATAACATGGAAGAAATAATTAGTACCAATGAAGGTTACCGACAACGTGGTAGAGAAGTAACGGAAAAAAAATCTAATTCACCAACTACTTCCTAGAAGAGTACTCCATCAAGAACAAAATATAGGACCAATGGTATTGAAATGAGAAAAGCCTCAACTGGAGGTTCAAATGATGGTGGTGATAAGGACCCACCAAGGAAAAATCTTGAAAAATCCCATACTTTGTATACCTTTGTTAAAAGAAAAATAAATACACCAATAATAGGGTTGAGCATAACTAAAATTGAAGAGATTCCATGAGCTATGGATGTTGATGATCTCATTAAAGAACCCAATTGGTCTGCACAAAGACTACTGGAAACGAAGAAAATTGTTGAAGCCCTAACTACCCAAGAACCAAAAAACTTTGAGGAAGAATCTATTACCTTGCACCACATGGCTTACAACCGAGAATCCAAAAAAATGTTACTATAAAAATTTAATACAAGAAACAAAAATTCATCAAAAATATGGAAATCATCAGTTGATTTTGATGGGGTTGCACCATCGAAAATTGCACAATTCCACAATGCAATTGGAGAGGATTTGAAGTAGTTAGTTGATACTATGGAAAGGAAAAAATTCATAATTGAAACAAATGATAAAAGAATAAGAAGCATCCTTAATGTGAGGATCTTTATTTCTAGAGCCCCTGAATACAATTCAACCAACACTTCCGTTAGAAAACATTACAGAAAAAAGAAGTAAATGTAAAGGCTCATTAAGCTTGTTGCAAGACATAAGAAAGTATGTTGTAGATGCAATAAAGAAAATAATTGACCTAATTCAAGAAATTTGAGATCTTGCTCAAAGTACTGCCTATTTTTCATCAAGAGTTACAAATTTCAAGGAATATCTACATAAATATTTAGAGAATGATGAGGGATTTTACAAGGAAGTTGTAAGTACATTCTCGACCAAAGTTTCAAGTTTAAATGATGCTCACAGAAAATAACTGAAACCTCCTTCGATTACCCGGATGAAACAGATCAATGCATGTTGGATAAGGAGAATAAAAATTTTGAGAGAAATGATAAGTGAGTTAGATGTTTTGAAAAAATTAAAAAAAAAATGATTTATTCCTTAAACTTGTTGATCTTACAAAAGAACTTGAAGGTACTAATCTAATAATGGATACAATGATTTTATCAAAGGAAACATTAATAAATCAACTTGATGCATTAAAGATAACTTGGGAAAATGAATTTACCGAAACAATAGAGTTTTATGAAGAAGAAGTTGAAAAGTGGTTAGTCGAGTACATTAATAGAAATGATGAAGTGGATGACACACTGCACCAATTGGGCACGGACATGAGAGAATTTAAAAATGAATTATTTGAGATCAAAACTAGTCATGAGATCACAATAGCTCATTTGAGGGAGCATATAAAGGAATGGTTAAAGAAGGCATTAATCAAAATCAACGAGCCAGAAAATCAAAAAACAATTGTAGCAATTATGCCACCTCAGTCACAACAAACATCTACAAAAGAGGCACCTCCAAGCAAGTAAAGGGTTACAAATACTTTCCATCACAATGAGTCAAGAAACAACTTTGTTCCTCTCTTTTAAGTCTATTTTTTTTCCAGAATGATTTATCATATTGCCTTCTATTTCTCAGTTATTTGTGAAAACCAGGCTAATCCGTGATTGTTTTCCTCTTGTCTTCCGGGTCTTTTCATTTCATGGTCCATGGGATCCATATACCAATCCTCTTTGAAGGGAAAATCCAAACTTTACTTTAAATACTTTTACTTTGTATTTAAAGACTTATATTATTTTTTAGACTCCCAAAGAACTATTTTAGGATATTACATTATTGTATTCTCAAAGACTTTGATTTAAAGCTTGGGATTCCAAATGTTTATCCATCATACTATTTTTGGTGTTTAATGAAATTTTCATTTAAAGTTCTCTTCATATGCAATCCATTTTTCTTATCTCCTTATTGTGGATATTCTTTACTGTCTTGATGAATGTTGTGATGGAAATATCAACCTTTTATTTTTCATACTCAAGTGTTTATCACTTCTGTAACATATTGTATATAATTTCTTTGGAATATACCTGGTCCCAATATCAGGTATTATTTTGAATGTGAATAGTTGTTTTCAACAAACCTGGTCCTTCTCAAGCTTTATTTTTATTTTTGTTCATAATTTTTAAAGAAAAAGAGGAGTACCACCTCTATAAAAACGCATGGGGATTCATATCCTCATGAGGTTGACCTTAAGACCATAAAATAGTAATTTATATAAACATTTTTGGCGACTCCACTGGGGAGAGAAAAAGGTTGGTTTCACAAACAAGAATCTAAGAACTCAACCTGACCCCAATCAATCAAATATGCAAATTGTTCTTAGAAATCAAAAAAACATATCACATAGATTGTACAACTTGGCAATAACAACAATGAGAACCTGAGAAAAATTTGAAAGATCATGGGAAATCCTTGTCCGGGAAGAATAAAGAGAAATCGCAAGAAAACAAAGACAAAGAGACGGAAATTAAGAAAAGTCTGGAAACATAGAAGAATCCAATACCAAGAAGTAAGAGTAAACAACTTCAAACAAGAGAGACTCAAATATATTTCTAAACAACTTCGAACAAGAGAGACTCAAGTAAGAGTAAACAACTTCTATATATTTCTCTTATGAAGTGGGAGAAATATATAGAACTGAGACAAGAGAGACTCAAACAATGGGTGACAGAGACAAAAGAAATGAAATTCTTGAGAATCATGAAGAGAGAAACGAGAGACAAAGAATCCCACAAAAAAAGGGATAGAAATAGCCCACTCAATATTCTAGGGGAACAACACCAATTTCCTACTCTTCCACAAGGTGTCTTGCCAATACTTTTCAGGAGACAGAGTAATGGATCCAAAGAAACATATGGATCAATTCTTGACTATATGTGAAATTCATCTAATAGAACATGATGATGTAATGGTGAGAGTTTTTCTGCAAACTTGATAGGCCCAACCTATGAATGGTACATGTCTCTTCCGACTCCATCGATTTTGTCATTTGATGATTTAGAGACTATTTTAATGACCATGTATGCACCCCTAGTTTCATACCATACATTGCTCACAAAATTGACCCAAATCCATTTGAAAAAGGGTGAGAGAATTATATATTTAAACTTATGATTTTTCAAGATATTAAATAAGATTCCAGAAGAGAAAAAAACAAATAATCTAGTTATACTTGGATGCTATAAAAATGTAATGCCAACAAATGTAAAATATGATATCAAGGTTGTACAAATAGAAGATTTATATGGATCTATGCATAAAGAAACCAATATGGAAGAAATTATGTTAGAAACAAATGTTGATCTTGAAATTATCCTTGAGAAAGTTCAAAGGAAAATGGATAATCTTACTATATCCAATTAAGGATCATCAACCTCGAAGAATGTTGAAAAATGTGTTGGTAGAGAGATCTTATAGGGTGTTATCCTTAATGTAATAAATGATCCAACTACGAACCAAGAAACAAGGTAAAGAATGAAAATAACTCAAATGAATAAGACCATTCGATAGATGCAAAATGAACTAACAAGATTAAGAAGAGCTGAAAATTTTGCTCCAACAAATCAAAACCCAAGATTTCTTGCTCAGGAACAAAGAAGAATTCCTAACCAAGAGAAGAGGATAATAAATGATGACAAAAATGAAGAACATAGGCCAAGGGAACCGAGAGTGCCAAACCCTAATGCTATTGTGTTGGAAGAAATTCTTGAGGAAGAGAATTTTGAAGATCTTGATCAAGAAGCAAATATCATCCAAGATGAAATTTTGGAATCAGTACATATCGATGAAGGTGAATCATATTTTTATATTTTTAGTGAACATGAAGAGTTTAACATATTGCAAGAAAATTTTATCCAAACAAGAACACAAGAAAACAGGTTTAAGACAAAAGAAGCACAAGAAAAGGAAAAGACAAAAACAAATCAAGTAGAAACAACAAAGCAACAAATTGTTGCTAACTAGACAAGGAATCCACAACAAATGACTTATAATGTGATTGATGATTTATCTAAACTTAGAATTACTTTGCCTTTCATGGAAGTAGTCAAGATTCCACAACAAAGGGAAAACTTGTTGAAGATATTGGATAACTCAGACACAGGAATGGAAGCTATAGTTATAAATTCCAAACCACCAAAAAAATTTCTTCGGGCAAGTCAAAAGGTAAAGTCCCACCATTCTATATTACCATAGAGAATCATGATGTTGTGTTGCAAAAAATTTTGGTTGATAGTGGGGCTACCAAAAACATCATGCCTTTTTCAATCATGCAAGCATTGGGAATGGAATGTACAAAGAACTATGAGACTAGGGAAATCATTTATTCTATTGACTCAAGAAAATTCCCACCCTATGGGGAAATTAAATATTTTTTTTCATGAATAATTGTGGCCCATTACATCACAACGTTTTTTACTATTATAGTGGTAGATATGCCTTTAGCATATGGAGTTGTTCTTGGCATATATTGGTGTTTGATGATTGGAGGTTATATCATGAACGATGGAAGTTGTATGATGTTTCCTCACAAGGATGGAACAATGGTTAGAGTTACTAGAGAAGTTAGAATTTGTCTTTCCTTCATAAATAAAGAGGATGTGTTGATTAGAAACTATCTTGATAGTGGAATGGGAAATTGTGTTGTTCTTGATCCAGAACAACTTGGCATTCCAAAACAAGAAAAGAAAAAATCCTTTCAAGGATATTGGAAGATGTCCTTTGAAGGTTCCTGTTGTAAATCTAGAAACAGAGAAGGAATCATTTTTAAAAGACCTGAATCTGTTATACATCCACATGCAATCAAACTTTAATTTCCATGCAATAATAACGAGGAAAAATATGAAGCACTAATTCGAGGTATGTTCTTTCACTTCAAATCAAAGTTGAGAACTTGGTGATCACTGGTGATTCATAACTGATTATCAATCACATCAAGAAGAAATACATGATCAAAAAGGAAAAATTAAAATGTTATGCAAGAAGGGTTTCAGAGCTCATACATTCCTTCAAATCTTTCAATATATCTTTTATCCCAAGAGAAAATAACCAAAAATCAAATTCATTAGCAGTAGCTGCATCCCTTTTCAATACAAAATATTCTCAAGGACAAGGAACTTATCATGTAAAGACTATCTTTCAACCTTCGGTTCCAGATAGACAAGAACATTTACAAGTGTATGTCCTCAAGATGGAATCTAAAACAAAGTGACATGAATATAGCATAAAACTCATCAAGAGATTCATCTGCGTGCATATAAATATTTTGAATTTCTAAACACAATTCTTTGTAATTATAGTTATGATGGGCCAACAAAAAAACCTCCATAAAATGGTTCCACGAGCGTATAGAATTAGTTGGTAGCGCTTTGTACCATTTATGAATCCGGCCTTGAAATGTGAGAGTAAACAACCTGCAAATTTCATTATCATTAGTGATGTTATAAATTTTACATTTATCAATAAATATTTATCTGAAGCTAGGGGATTTTCTAGTGATGAATATCTTAAGTTCATATCAATAAATTTTAATAAGGAGTTTTCTCTTATCTTTGTTTGTCTTTCATTGGTTTTATTAGTTTAAATATAACCATGTAAATATTTTTCCATTTAGGTTATTGGATTGGTTTCCACTGGACATTATTATACCTCAACAACTTGGTTAATTATTGAAAGTAGTTTTAATGTCAACTCTTCACATTCACTTTGATTTGAAACATGATTCTGAGGAATATTTTTATATCATTCAGTAATTAATATATGATTCTAAAATATGGTTTGACTACATGAAATCTAGTGTTTTTCTTAGTCACAATTATTATCAAGATTAGTCACAATATTTTGAGTAAAATGGACTTTCTATATTTAATATACCTCATGTCTATTCTTTCTCTTGGAAATATAAACATCTTAGTCATATCATCTAAGGCTATCTTAAAGATTATATTTTCACTATGAGTCAATGTTGTGATTTCAATTGGTTGATTAAATTTTGTGGACAATTGAGTGATTATTGAATCTTATGGAGTTAATTTCCTCAAATTTGAAAAACTTCTCCAATAACAAAACACAATGTCCAATTTGATTTGATTATGTTAATTGGTTTTTCTTAACTAAGAGTTGAACATTTTGTAGCTACTCTTTTAATAAATATTAGTTATTAATTTAATTTTTTTTTTTACAAGTGTCCATTATAGAGATGCAACTGGATTATGGTTTCCAAAAATTCCAAAATAATCCATTCAGTTGGAATTCTTCATCTCCACGGGGTGCAATGCTTGGGCAAGATAAAGATTGAAAATTCTTGCCAAGTCATAGGAGGTGAACTTCCAGCTTGATTTCCGAGTAAATGGTGAGGAATCTCACAAACTAAAAGAAAATACACTTGCATAACAGGCTGATTTACCTCCCATGCGAGCGATTTTCTCAGAAAGTGAATCATTTGAGAGAAATTCTTATCTCATTGAAATGGAATTTCCTAGATTTGATGTTGCAGCCAATCTTCAGGAGGCGAATTTCAAGATTGATTTCCAAGCAAATGGTGAGGAATTCAAAAAACATCCAAAAACCCACTTGCAGTATAGTTCAATTTACCTCTCAAATTGATTGTTTCCTCAAAAAGAGAAAGATCTGAGAGATATGCCCGATTTTTCAAAACACATTTTCTCAAAAATCATGTAGCGTCTGGTTTCTAATTTTTTTCATCAATCTGTATGGTTGCACTCAACATCGACAAAATTAGGCACTTGATTTTGGATATATAAGGATCATTGTAATGTATAAATATCATATCTTGAGAGCCTAAGAGAGGATTTTTTCCATTTCTGCAAGAGAGACTCTTTGCACTATTGTAAAGAGAAGAATTTGTCTTGTAGGAATAGATTGAAGTTCAGATCTGAAGCTTGGGGATTTTCTTTCTGAGATTAAAATATATTATGTAGAAGAATATTTCATACTAATGTATATTTGTTCTCTGTTGGCAGAGCTTGATGTCTTGGAAGGATAGTTGGAGAATCATTTTTTTAAATGAAGATCACAAATTACAAAGGTTCTATGATTGTATTTCATCATATAATGTTATTTGTTTGAATATAATATTGTTCTTTTGTTTTGATAGATTTAGACTAGTGATTGCATGTAATGACACTATTTTTTTATATGCAGCTGTTTGTTTATCTGATCAACTATCTAATCTTATAATTTCTTAGATCTATCATTTATCTTTTGATTTGCTCATGCATTTTAATCAATTTCTGAATAACTATTTACTCATAAATTTATCATTATAATTGATTTAACAGTCATTTAAGCCTCTGAACTATTTCCATGCTATGGTGACTTATCTTTTTCACTTTTAGGCCTTATAAATTCTCTGAACATAACATGAACAAAGCTAAACAATATCAATTATTGGGACTACTCATGTAATCTTATATATATATTTTTAAATCTCATGTTTATTCCTCATTTTACAACTTCATTTGCACTTGGTATCTATGAACTATTTCTTAGGTGCCAAGTTAGGGTAGTTTTATTTATCTTTTGCATTTAGATTCATTACATTTTTAAAAATTCTCCTTTCATAGGAGCAACTTTTCCTCTGGCTTGGTTGAGCCCTTATTTGAACTGACTCATTTAGTTTAGGTTAGTTTTAGTAAGGGTAACTGGACCGATTTTAACCAGTCAAAATCACCATACCAAAATGATAAGGGCCTAATTTGGGCCATGACTGGGTGATCTCCCTAATGTTGAATATGGTCAATTCTAGCCATCAACATTTTTAGCACTAAAAGGAGGGACACAAATAGGTTATCTATGTAGAGTCTTATTTTAAATATTTTTAACTAATCATGGCTCATGTGTATATTCCTACTTTGGGTCGTTCTTTTAGTTCATGCAAGCCTACCAGATACATACCCAAAAAGTAGCTTGAATCCTTGTCTAATTTGAAATTTGATGGTGAGAGTAAATTTTTTGTTTTTTATCATCTTTATCAATTTATTGATAAATGTAAAATTTATAACATCACTAATGATAATGAAATTTGAATATTGTTTACTCTCACATTCCAAGACCATATTCAGAAATGGTACAAAGCGCTACCAACTAAGTCTATACGCTCATGGAACCATTTTATGGAGGTTTTTCTGTTGGCCCATCAGAACTATAATTACGAATAATTATATTTAGAAATTCCAAATCTTTTTATGCACGCAGATGAATCTCTTGATGAGTTTTATGCTAGATTCATGTCACTTTGTGTTAGATTCCATCTCGAGGACTTACCTTCAACAGAAGATCTGATTGAATGGTTTACTTATCTTTTTATTTCTACTAATGAACGTAGGAAGTCAAATGAGAATTAACAAGATATATCATATCCATTAATTAACCTTGATTCCACATCAAATTTTGTTGATCCCATATCACAGTCACACACATTGGGATTTTCCTTCACATGTTTTCATATTCTAGAAGATGATAATTTAGATTTAAATTTGAAATCTGAAAAGGCAACTGAAACATCTCCTGATGGTTGTAGTCATCACAAAGAAGGATCAATAGAAGTAAATCAAACTCAAGAGTTAACTAATGGACAAGTTGATTTGTCTTCTTCAGAGGTAAAATCATAACTAGTTCCCACTCTTTCAACGAAAGATTCATCTGTAGATCAGAGTTCATATAATAATTCAATGAAAGGTTCCTTATTTTACGATAATGAAAATCATAAAGACATATCTAATTTATTATACTCTGGTAATCATTACTTTTTGTATCAAGATATGTTTAGTAATTATTATATCAACCCTTATGTTGAAACCTTTTCTTCAACTAGTTCAAATTTAATTGAGAAAAAGAATTTTTTGGATGTTGATCTTTTGCCTATCGATGTCAATTCTGAGTTTGTTGTTTTTTATTTTGATAGTGTTGTTGATTCAAATATGCCATGTGATTTGCAAGAGAAAGAAATTATATTTGATGAGTATTTTGATCTTGATGGCATAGAATCACATTCATTACAAAGTGAAATAAATGCAAACCTAGGATGAATAGATTCATATGCTTTTCCTTTCTTGTCTAAGCACAAATATGTTCATGAACATTCTAATGTGTTTTATTTTTATTCTCATAATTCATTTCAAGTTTCCAACGACACTCATTCTAATATTCAATTGGAAGCTTGCTTTGATAAAATTTTGTTGGAACTCTTCTCTAGTGGCAATTTCATCCTTGTAAATAATCATTGGTCCATTGGTTGCCTTACTAATTTTAGGTTTAGTAAATTATATGATTGTATACATATGACAATCACCTTGGAGAATCACCCTTCTTCTTTGTTAACACATGTTTTTCAATATCCTCCATGGGAATAAGTTAGCTTCTTTAAACTTTTGGGGGCTAAGGTAAATTCTCTTGATCTTATTGAGTCCTTTGAAACAAATCCTAATCAAATTCTCCATGGCACCCTTACAAATTATTTAAATTGTACATATCAGGATAGAATTGAATCATGGTTAGAAGAGTCTTATATTAATAGGTTTCCTATAAATAGGTTTATTTTATTGTTCTTATTAGAAATAGATGTAGGTTAAGGTTTTCTTTTGATAGTTTAGTAATAGTTCAATTACTGCATCTGATTCTTTTTTCCATATGATTGCATGAATTAAAAAATTTGAATGGCTTCATTGGAAGTTTGATTTTACATAGTTTTTATTGACAAAGTATATTAGAAAAGGTTTAGAAGTAGTGTAGTTTGTTTTCTTATCTTTGTAAGTAGATTACATTTCTTTTGAATAATGCAATTATGAAATAATATGTCAATCCTAAGCAAAAGGCAAGTCAACATCAAAATGCATTCAGGGAAGTTTACTTTACCTATTTTTTCTCTCCTGGTTATTTTCCATTGTGCTCATCATCACATTCATTAAACATTTCTTTCAAGTTCTATCTTTAACTTTTATCAATTAATAATTATAAGAACTTTGATGTAAAATGTTTGGTACAATTAAGTTCTATGATTATGAAGCAAAGATATTTTAAAAGAGAAAAAAATGTGTAGTTACACGTTACTTTTCATTTTGTTAATAGTTTAATGCGTAACTTAATTAATCTGTCCTTCTTATTTCCATGATGATGTCATAATTGTACCTTTAGTTTAGGCTTTACTTTAGAATTACTTTATGTTGTTTGTTTCTAATAAATAGATTGATTAACAACATCTCATACATTGGTTAAATAAATTTGTATCTTTCACAATATTAATTTAAATGAAAAGACGTACTAAAGTGCAAAACAATTTAATAGATTTATTAGGGATACAATTCAAGTTTAGAAATTATCATATTGCTCATAATCTAATTTATCCTTTCTATTTTTGAACTATGATAGGTTACGATATTTTCTTACACATTCTTCCTTGTTGGGATCTTTCTATTTTCATAGATTATCTTCATTTGATGTCATTTGATTTTTCACTCATCCTTTTGTAAATATGTAAATAGTTCTTGTAAATATTCCTTGCTTCTACTTGCTACTTATTTTCTCTTTTCCGTTTGTTTTTTCTTTTTGTTTTTTAATAACAATGAGAGACATGTTATGTACTATTTCTCATAGTTATTACAAAGAATCATTATTGGATTGCATGAAGATAGAAAATTTATCATTAATATTATGTTATCATTATAACAATTCCCTTTATGATTAATTCATATTTTCCAAGAATATTTACATAGGAAAGTACTTTGAAACGAGGTATTTTCAAAGATAATTTCCCTTTTTAAATAATTGAAATAAATACAATGGGAATAGAAAATCTTAAGACAAAAAGCTTAGTTTTACCCCACGAGTTGCAATATATCAAAATGACTTTCATATCATCCCCCTTCCTATTTGCCATTGCAAATTGCAATCTTAAACATTTTTATCTAAACGTGATTAATAAATTACAATATATAGGAAGTTGAAAACACCAAAAGGTGTATCAAGTGTATACAAACCCACCGGAGCTATGGACGCTCGCTGGCAGTGGGGCAATGTATACATGGTATCAAGGCAACTTCGTCGGGGCTATGAATGCTCGCTGGTAGTGAAGTGATGCCAGGTAAAAGAAAAATGAGTTGAACCAATTGCATTTACTCATGGTAAGTAAACTTTTCTTAGTAGTCAAATCAAAAGCTTAACTCCCATTTATTTTTAAATTAAAATTAATTTAATCCCTTTCCCTCTGCAAAGACCAAGTGGATAAGTGTAAGTACGACTGTAAGTTTTCTTATCATTTAAATTATTCTTAAGGAAGTTATCATTAATATTTCAAAATGGATTAATTTTCTTATTCATGTGATCTAATCTTCTTTCTCTTATATTTTTATGAACAAATATAATTGGCTCCCCTAGCATGCCGCCAATTGTTGTGGCAAACAAAAACCCTCATATTTTATTTTGAATAATAGAAAATTTGGGGCCCTTTTGATTTTAATAAGTAGTTTTCTCTTATTTTTGTTTGAGTTTCAATGGTTTTATTAGTTTAAATATAGGCCCTTTTGATTTTGATAAGTAGTTTTCTCTTATCTTTGTTTGAGGCCAGGTGCTTGGCTAGTTGGTTTGATGGTGTGGCTTGTGCATCTGGTCTCAATAGTGGAGCTAGTGGGGTCATTCAGATAACCGAGAACAGAATTTTCAAATGGTATTTCAATTTCGGTCCGGGTACCAATACCAGAGCAGAGCTGCTTGGAGCTTGGGCTCTTCTCACACTTGTTATTCGGCTTGACATCTCAAAGTTCTTTGTGCAGGGTGACTCAAGGATTATTATTGATTGGTTGATCGACAAGGGACGTCTACAGGTTATATCCCTGGAGTGCTGGAAGGACAGGATCTCTGAACTCAAAAATCTTTTCTAGATTATCTCCTTTCAGCATGTGTATCGTGAAGAAAATTCTGATGCGGACAACCTGTCTAAGATGGCACTTCTTAAGCCTCTTGGAAAAAATGAATATTTCCAATGTGTTGGGGATCATGAAGGCCCACATATGTTCATAGATCTTTTCTAGCTTATGGAAGTTTCATCTTTTTTACCCATGTTTTGGAAGTCTATTAGGATATAGGCTCTAGAGTTTTATGGTTGTCTTGTATTGAGGTCACAAGATAGGTTGAATTTGATGACATTTTGATGGGTAGTTGTATCTACTGGTTTTGAGAATATTTTCAGTTGTTTGTTGAAGTTTTCGGAGAATGTTATCATGTAAAGAACAGTTTATAATCTCTATGAATATAAAGCGAATTTTTTTGTGGAAAAAATGTTAATATTTTTCCATTTAGGTGATTGGATTGGTTTCCACTAGACATTATTATACCGCAACAACTTGGTTAATTATTTAAAGTAGTTTTAATGTCAACTCCTCACATTCACTTTGATTAGAAACATAATTCTGAGATATATTTTTATATCATTCAGTAATTAGCATATGATTCTAAAATATGGTTTGGATACAAGAAATCTAGTCTTATTCTTAGTCACAATTATTATTAAGATTTTTAAACTTAGGTGTTTGAACTTTATTTTGAGTAAAATGGACTTTCTATATTTAATATACCTCATGCCCATTATTGCTCTTGGAAATATAAACATCTTAGTCATATCATCTAAGGCTACCTTAAATATTAGATTTTCACTATGAGTCAATGTTGTGATTTCATTGGTTGATTAAATTTTACCGACAATTGAGTGATTATTGAATCTTATGGAGTAAATTTCCTCAAATTTGCAAAATATCTCCAATCCCAAAACATAATGTCCAATTTGATTTGCATTTATGTTTATTTAAAAGGTGTGATATCATTTTGATTTGATTTTGTTAATTGGTTTTTCTTAACTAAGATTTGAAGATTTTGTAGCTACTCTTTTAATAAATATTAGTTATTAATTTAATTTGTTTTTTTTACAAGTGTCCACTGTATAGATGCAAGTAGACTATAGTTTCCAAAAATGCCAAAATAATCCATTCAGTTGGAATTCTTCATTTCCACAGGGTGCAATGCTTGGGCAAGATAAAGATTGAAAATTCACGTCATTTCATAGGAGGCGAACTTCTAGCTTGATTTTCGAGCAAATGGTAAGGAATCTCACAAAACGGTCGAAAACCCACTTGCAGAACATGCCAATTTACCTCATACTAGGGCTATTTTCTCACAAAGTGAATCGTTTGAGAGAAATTATTATCTCATTGAAACGGAATTTCCCAGATTTGATGTAGCCAATATTCAAAAGGAGAATTTCAAGCTTGATTTCCGCAAAAACAGTGAGGAATTTAGCAAAACGGCCAAAAACCCACTTGAAGAACAGGTTGATTTACCTCTCGACATAACTGTTTCCTCAAAAAGGGAAATATGTGAAAGATATACCCAATTTTTCAAAACACATTTTCTCAAAAATCATGTAGCGGTCAGTTTCTAATTGTTTTCATCAATCTGTATGGTTGCACTCAGCATAGACAAAATTAAGCACATGATTTTGGATCCAGAAGGATCATTGTAATGTATAAATATCAAATCTTGAGAGCCTAATAGGGGATTTTTTCCATTTCTGCAAAACAGACTCTTTGCACTATTGTAAAGGGAATTTGTCTTGTAGGAACATATTGAATTTCATATCTGAAGCTTGGGGATTTTCTTTCCAAGATTAAAATCTCTTATGTAGAAGAAAATTTCATACTACTATGGATTTTATCTTTGTTAGCAGAGCTTGATGTCTTGGAAGGACTTTTGGAGAATCATTTTTTAAAAGGAAGATCACAAATTACAAAGGTTCTATGATTGTATTTCGTCAGATATTGTTATTTGTTTGAATATAATCTTGTTCTTTTGTTTTGATAGATTTAAACCAGTGATTGCATGTAATGGCACTATTTATTTATACGTATCTCTTTGTTTATCTAATCTTATAATTTCTTAGATATATCATTTATCTTTTGATTTGTTGATGCATTTTAATCAATTTCTGAATAACTATTTACTCATAAATTTATCATTATAAATTGATTTAATAATCATTTAATATTGTGAACTATTTCCATGCTATGGTGACTTATCGTTTTCACTTTTAGGCCTTATAAATTATCTGAACAGAACATGAACGAAGCTAAATAATATCAATTATTGGGACTATTC
The DNA here is from genome assembly GCA_010110895.2 of Picea sitchensis. Classification (NCBI taxonomy): domain Eukaryota; kingdom Viridiplantae; phylum Streptophyta; class Pinopsida; order Pinales; family Pinaceae; genus Picea; species Picea sitchensis. Next base: position 150,382 of record SNQJ01S0009857.1, on the reverse strand, counting down.
CTGTAATCTAATATTTATTTTTAAATCTTGTGTTTAATCCTCATTTTACAATTTCATTTTCACTTGGTATCTATGAACTATTTATTAGGTGCCAAGTTAGGATATTTTTATTTATCTTTTGCATTTATCTTAATTTTCATTTAGATTCATTACATTTTTAAAAATTCTCCTTTCATAGGAGCAACTTTTCCTCTGGCCTGGCTAAGCCCTCATTTCAACCGACTCATTTAGTTTAGGTTAATTTTAGGTAAGGGTAACTGGACCCATTTTAACCAATCGAATCACCATACCAAATGAATAAGGACCTAATTGGTGCCATGTCAGGTGATATCCCTAATGTTGAACATGGTCAATTCTAGCCATCAACATGTACCCCAATGAAAACGTTAAACAAGGAGCGAATATTAGAGCTTCTAAGATGTTGAAGGAGAGGGTATGGTAGTCTAAAGTGGTCGCCTACCCCTAGCCAAGGGTATTCTCCCACTCTAATTTTGTGACCATTACAAACTTTCCACAATATCCAGTTGCCTACTAACGGGAAGGATTCCACCAGAGCTTTACAAACAATGGATCCCTTTGAGGATTTGAACAAAACTTGAAACCAATATTCCAAGGACAAGATAGATGGATACATAGAGCACATAACCCTGACCCAAAGTGAATTTCCTTGGGAGAGCCTCCAAAGGTTCTTTCTAGCGAACATTCACGCAAAGGGACAGATATATTTAAGCCCCCAACCCCCAAATTCCTTTGGGGACGCTACAAAATCCCATTTGACAAGATGGGTTCCTCCTAGGGCATTATGGCCTATCCATAAATACTTAATGCTAAACCTCTGAAACTTATCCAACACTCCTTTGGGAATGGTTGCAATCGAGTTCTAGTTTATTGGAATGCTTTCCAGAACTAATTTTATCAGTATTGGCTTGCTTCCTCTCGATAATAATCTGTTCACCCACTTAGATATTCTTGATTCTACTTTGTAAATGAGCCATACCTAGTCTTCCTTTATGTATCCATCATGTTTAAGATAAAAGTCGAGATATTTGAATACTTCATGTAAGTTCTTCCTTTGGGCATGGATAAGATATTTGAAATTGGTTCTTATGTGTTTATTGAGTAGGATGTAAGACTTCTCTGGATGTTATAGCAATATTTGCCTCACCCCATGCAACTTACTCATAAGGCCTTTTCCATTTCCCTATGCAGACTTGGAGTCCCTTTTTGCAATTCCCAAAGCCAAAAAACATATTTTTCCACATATACATGCCCTAAGAGCTATACATCATGTGTATACGCAGGTTGCACCATTACATCTCGTGTACATTGTGTGTTGTGCCCAAAATTAAAACATGGTGTTGGGTTTCCATGTCATGTCACGAGATCCATGATCCTTGACCTTCCATATACTAGAAACGTTCTGACTCATCCCTTCAGTTCCATTTGAAGGCTATAAATGGGCCATATCCAAGCTGTGGAAAGAAGTGAGAAGAATTCAACTTTGAGAGAAAAGTTACTCTGGAGAAATTATTCACTTCATATTGAGTTTGCATCCCTTTGTCCTTTTAAGTCTGAACACATTGTCCAACCCCCAAGCTCTTCCCTATTTGATGGAGAACCTCATTGTCTCTCTTATATGAGCTTGCCTTTGGTGGAGGATTGAAGTGGTGGAGGCTCAGTTGGAAGGGACTTAGTTTCTCAGTTCCGAACATGCTGACACAGAAGTTTGTCTTTCATACACTTTTGTTGATTAAATTTTAATAGAAATACTCTTTTCTCGTCGAATTAATGTCTTGCAAATATATGAATTATTATTACATGGGTGTATTTGTTATGAATATTGATGGATTATGTTATTATACATCCTAACTTTATATATTATCACCATATGATTGTGTATCTTTGTAACACCCTGTTTCCCCCAATTTGTAATTAATCATAGAATAGGAATTACCATGCTAATGCATGAGGAAAATGTAAATGTATTATTGTTTGATTTGCCAATAACTGACTGTGGGGGTGAAGCCTTGAAAGTACTGGCCATGATATCACTAGAGGAAGAATTTGAAAACTATAAGAGAGGGTTCATGTATCAAATAACAAATCTCCCTTGATAAGGATGACAAGCCTCCTTCAAATGCCAAGGAAAGAAAATCAGTCAATGAAGAAAGGACCGGTGGTTGAATCACCAACCACCCCATGAATGGAAACATGGGTTGTCAGTCCAAAGTACCATAGGGACTTGCAGACCTGAGATTCCTTTTGACAGAAGGAACTGGATAGGTCGACAAAACCTTCCCAAGTAAGAGGGACACACACACGGGAGAGGGCAGACAACAGACGAGGGCGAAAGCTCGCAAGGGAGAGGCGCGAAGCTCTCCAATGAATCAAAAATAAAAGGCCGCGAGCTTGATGCTGAAGAGCATATGAGAAACCTCATCGAGGCCACAACCAAGTGAGAAAGCTACAAGTTGCAGAAAACAGGACCCGAACAGAAGCTGAAACAGAGAGAGAACCCTCGAGAACTGTGAGAACTCCCTAGTGATATCATGACTTGGCACGGGGGTGGCCAGAGTGCTAAGAATGAATGCCTCTGAGCCTATGGTCAAGTGGAAGGACGAACACCCATAGTCAGTTGTTGGCGACAACCTGTAATACTATGTAATTTATCTGTAACTGTGTATGAATTGGCTACACTGGGTACGTTGTAGGAATCAAGGATATTTCTTAATGGATATATTGTATTTCCCCCTTATTTTTGTTTGATTGTATAATTAGACCAGTAAGAAAGCATATGGCTAGGATAGGTTTTATACCCGTAAAATACTTGTGTTTTATGGTGGCATAAGCCCGAGTCACGAACTGTGCGTTCATCGACCGTGGACATAGTTTCATGTACGCATGTAAAACTTCCTAATCCTTTTGAGTCCATTGGAGGACGAAGTCTGTTAAGCTCAGGATGGATAGCGTTTTCAAAACACAAGCGAGGCCCAAAACCATCAGGGCTCGCAGAGGAAGCAAAGGTCGAGGCCTTTGAGACTTTGAAATCTTCCAAGGAAAGGGAAGAAAGCGTGAGCTCGGGGAGGAGCTACAGCTACCATCAGATCTCGCGTGGATAGTCGATAGCCATCGTATCCCGAAGAAGATGGACGAGGTTTAACCCTCGCATGCACAAAGGTGAGGACTCGTCAAAGTCTCGAAAATATCATGACCATCCATTTCAAAGGACACGTGGCAAAGATCTGAACCCATCGGGGTTTCGGATACCGGAAGGTTGAAGGACTAGAATCATGGAGTCGCTGCATCACGAACTCTCGCTTCGTGAAATCCCGATACAGGAGAGGAGCCATTAGATTTTAGTATTTCGGCTATTTGTAGTTCAGGACGTAGAGGAGGTTGTGGTCTTGGTACCAAGAGTTTCAAACTCCCGGTACGCGAAACAACGAAAGCATCGAGACTTTCCATTTTAGAGGACACGTGGCAGAGATCCGAACCCATCGGGGTTTCAGATCCGGGAGGTTGAAGGACCAAGAGTTTGGTCATGGTGGATTCGTGAAATCACAAATCCCAAAGTCCTGAGAGGTGCACGTGGTTGAGGTTTCGGGGAAGTCCCCGAAAGGAGATTTCGGTAATTCGGTTACCGAGAAAACAAGAGGTAAGAGTTCTGAACTCTTGACCCATAAAACCCCAAAAGGATTTGAGTCGTTGGATCACGAGAGGCTTTGAGCTGTTGATCTCACTCAAGAGGAGGACCGAAATTTTGGGATTCGGCACTTCAGTACTTCGGATACCAGGAGTACAAGAGGACAAGGAATTGGAGCAACAGGATTCACAAAGTCCCGGAACGTGAAATCCTGAAAGCATTTGGAGTAGTAGTGCCAGGTCATGGAACAGGGACAGGTTTTGACATACTGGAGTTCGGGATTTCGAAAGTTCCGAGGACAAGGAACCGGGGCGCTTTGCGTTGAAAATCCTGAAGTCGCGAAACACGACGTATTATTGGAGTGGGGTTGTGGTCTCAAGATTTCAGAACTTTGGCATTTCGAGGTTTGCAGACGCCTAGTTTGGTTGGCCTGTGGCCATAACCAGTGATCACATGGAGGTGGAAAAGGGAGGAAATAGCCTGCGCCAGGCCCCCGTAGGATTTCGGGGATTCTATCCCATGAAGAAGGGCGAAAATTTGACTATGCCATAGTGGGTGTGTGACAAATTGGTATCAGAGCATGGTTACAACACTTGGCCTGCTTGGGCTCATGTACAAGCCGCGTAAAGAGACAGTGGTATCTGCATTTTCTCTTGAAGAAGAAGGACCGCAGAATGAAACTGTAAATTGGGAATTTCTTTAACCCCTCTATTAAAATGGTAACCACTCTTATAGGAGTAGGAATTCACTGATCAGTATTACTGATAAGACCTGAGTGTGAATAACAGAGGTGGAATGAATTGTGCTATGAAGTTGCATGAGCCAGACAAGTGACATGAATTGAGTTGTTGTGTTATAGTGTGGCGATGGATACCTACTAAAGCAGGTAGAGTCTCTTGCAACTGAGATGGTTGGTTAGGTAAGAATTAAGATCCAAATGAAGAAATCCTTCATGATTTGGGAAATCTGGTAAGGACTGGTAGGATCCTTAGAAAGTTATAATTATTGCATTATTAAAAGACTAAACCCTAAGCATATAACTCCTCATGATTGAGAGGACTGATGAAAATATGTAGGGTCAGATTACCTAACCTATAATGGTTAGAATCGACAACAAGGATAATCTATTTAAGCAAGATTAAGAGGAGTCCTTTGGAACTATTGCTAATTCCCAAGAGTGACCCTTGTTGGTTGTTCCCATAAAGAGAGGGTAACGTCCATATGAGTTATGACTAAGAGATTAGTCCTGTAAGTAACTTAAAATCTCAGAAGAGATAGAGGGGAAATTTGGCATGCCGAACATGCGTATAGAATCCAGCTTGTGTTAAAGTTTGAAAAATCTGGAGGTTGAGCGCAGAGTATACCAAGAGGAGTAGTGGCTTTAAGTCTTGAGAGGAAACACTTAGAAAAAGTTTCTAAGTTTCGAAGAGTTGAAGCATTCAAAGGTGAAGCGCAGAAAACTGAAGTTCAAAGAAAGAACAAGTGTGGAGGATTGAGTGGGAGAAATCCTTCAGAAAAGAATTTTGAAGACTGGATAGGATCGAGAGTCAAGATCCATTCAGAAAGAACCGAAATGTTTCAAGTTGTTCGATCTCGGAGGAGTAGCACACTGGTTAGTTGTGAGGAGATACTGGAATTTCACAAAACAAAAGGGCTTGGAAGAAGCAATGAGAAATTCGCGAAAAGATCATAGTCGTTGATCAAGGAGCGATCTGGACCATTGATCGTCCAGAGAGAAGTTCACAATTTCGGGGATCGAGAGAACGGAGGTGAAAGGTCTTCGACTTCGCGACACGTGAAATCTCGATACGCGAAACCCTGACAATATCTGAGCTATCAGATCGTGGAAGAATCAGGACCGTCAGATTGAGAACTCCGAAATTTCACAATTTTGGGGATCGAAGGATTCGAGGTTCTTCACAACAGAAGTCGTGAAATGAGGAATCGCGACATAGTCACAACCGTTGGTTGGAGAGTCGTTGGTGACCGTTGATCTAATTTGAAATTTCAACATTTCGGGTATCGAGAGTCTGAACGGATGATGGAATTATCGGAGGAAGGAATACCGAAATTCTGTGAACCATTAGATCTAGTTGATCAGCGGAGAAGATAAGGCTGATAACCTCTCATCACTCACAAGCTC
>SNQJ01S0009857.1:118153-144586 GCA_010110895.2 Picea sitchensis | reverse complement strand
AAAACGGTTAGGGTGAGACCTAACCAAGGCTGCTCAGAAAAAGAGCAGTTGCAGAAACCAGTATAGTTGGTAAGAGGCAAGTAAACCCCCTGAGTATGATTAAATGAATAAATGAGTACATTTAACTGATAAGGCTTGGTTGAAGCTATGATTAAGAAAAGGCAGTGAGACCTTAGAGATAACTTGACCGGGCTAAAAATCCCTAGGCAATGTAGAAAGAATTTGAATAAGGGGAGAGCCCTCAATTCTTTCCTTGTTGTGTATTACATTTTCTATGGGATGAGAAAGCTAGTACATTGATGAACGAAAAGGTCTTGACACCCTAAGTAATAAGGATTGTATTGCCGAAGATACAATCAAAATTTGTTTGTGTTGCACTTATGGAAACATTTCATGATGTTTATGAGTTCGAACGTTATGATACATGCATTCGGTTTAATATTACGACTAATGTAATTGTGGCTATGATGATGCATGATGTGTGTAGAAATGAATTGGAGCTATTGGGGAAGACAGTTGCCAACAATGAGAAACCTCAATCAAAGGATGACTATGAGAAGGTTCTTGTGGAACGATTATTGAAGGGACTTTAAAAGTCCCCATGGAGCACCACTGATGGGATAATATCAGAGAGAGAGTGCTAGCAGCCAAGAACCAGTATAAAGATATCCATGCCTGTGTGGCACAAGATATGAAGGGATTTGGTAAGAACCCCTCCTGAAATATTTTATTGTCTTAGTGTTATGCATAAACTTGAAAGGCAATTGTATGCCTTGGATACCCAAGTAAGGTATGACTCAGGACGAAGAACCTAAATAATGGATGTATAAACCTCTGGTAGTAAACATTGTTTATAACCATTGGAAGAATTCATGAATTGATATGTCATGAATGCATTGACAATCAAGGAATGCGTAAAGGCATACATGTGAAAATTTTGAGTTCGTGTGTATTGATTTGGGATCGTGATTGGCCTATAGCCAGCAGTATGGTCCTACTATAAGAATGAAAGAAAATGAATAAACCATATGAGGAAAAGGTTAGTTAACTTTCAACACCCCATGGCCAAGAACCGGTCATAAAGTGTGACGAACTCGAAAAGCAATGCAAGAATGTATGGGGTATGAATGTGGTCATTGATATTGGCACAATTGTTAAAACCCTTTTTAAATGTTGAACTACATTTTGAAAATTTTGGTATGTTGAGATGAAACTAACAATTGTTTGGTTGTGTAAAGAATGAATTGCAGGAAGCAAAGAGTCTTGGATATGGCAGTGTTGTAAGTCCATAAGGAAGACCGATTGCCCGCTGAGCCAAACTACAAGGGATGGTATTTCCCTTTTTGAGAAAGTAATTTAATTGTTAAGTATGCACAATTATGAAATTGTTGTGACAATGTTGTAAAGGTGCAATAAAATGTATATGCATGGAAAAGCTAACAAGTTGTTTGGTTGATTGAAGTGGAAAGTGCAGGAAGCAAAGGGGTCTTGGATATGGTGGCATTGTAAGCCCATAAGGAAGTCCAATTGCCTACTGAGCCAAACCGTTATGGGAAGGAAATTCCCATAATTATGAATCTGGTTCTTGTGCGGAACAAATATGAAAACAAGTCACGAGATTGGAAAATCCATGGGTGACAGATTTGCAATAAAATTCTGAAAGTTAAAATTTATAATGATGTCTCATGAATTTTATATACCTGTGGTACAGGTGAGAAGAAAAGACATGTCTAGAAAGGAACAGATGAAGGCTATCAAATCTTAAGATGATGAAAAAGGGCTACTGTCGAACCAAGAGAACCCCGTGATAAGTCATGATCGCCTGAAATAAATTATGTTGAGGTAACACAAGCCAGAGGGACGCCTCAACGGAGCAAGTTTGAGGGATGCCTCGACTGTAAGACTCGATAGAGCCTCTAAAATTTTCCTGTGCGAGAAAACCTTGGTAGGGCAAGATGGATCGCCCAAGGGACTGTATAACAGTGAAGGGGATGCCTGAGCCTGGGCCTGGAGGATGAATGACCGCAAGGAAGAGGAGACCTTAATAATTATTGTAAACTATTGGGACCATGCACACAGTGGGTAGTTTCCCGTGCGGAAAAACCTTGGAAAGGAAGATGAAATCATGATAGCTCTTGTGAACTATTGAATTGGAATCATGCACCCAATGGGTACATCAAGGAAAGAAATGAGCAATGATAACAAAACTACCATGTGGATACAGATCCACAAACTGCAAAGATAAGTACTATGCTAGAATATGAAATTTTCCTTTTTAATTTTGAACAACAGTAAGATGTTTTCGCACAAAATTCTGATTAATGTGCTTATTGTCCAAGACTTATTGAAGGCAGGTGACAAAGACTAAGATCCTGAAAGAGGACCTGACCGAGGATGAAGGTCAAGACTTCTGAAGTGGCCAAATGAGACAGGCATCACAATTGTTTTGAGAAAGAACACCGAGGACGGTGTTCCTTTAAGGGGGACGGAATTGTAACACCCTGTTTCCCCCAATTTGTAATTAATCATAGAATAGGAATTACCATGCTAATGCATAAGGAAAATGTAAATGTATTAACGTTTGAGTTGTCAATAACTGACTGTGGGGGTGAAGCCTTGAAAGTACTGGCCATGATATCACTAGAGGAAGAATGTGAAAACTATAAGAGAGGGTGCATGTATCAAATAACAAATATCCCTTGATAAGGGTGACAAGCCTCCTTCGAATCCCAAGGAAAGAAAATCAGTCAATGAAGAAAGGACCGGTGGTTGAATCACCAACCACCCCATGAATGGAACATGAGCTGTCAGTCTGAAGTACCACAGGGACTTGCAGACATGAGCTTCCTTCTGACATAAGGAACCAGATAGGTCAGTAAAACCTTCCCAAGTAAGAGGGACACACACACGGGAGAGGGCAGACACCAGATGAGGGTGGAAGCTCGTAAGGGAGAGGCACAAAGCTCTCCAATGAATCAAAAACAGAATTCCATGAGCTTGATGCCAAAGAGCATCTGAGAAACCTCGCCAAGGCCACAACCAAGTGAGAAAGCTCCGAGTTGCAGAAAACAGGACCTGAACAGAAGATGAAACAGAGAGAGAACCCTCCAGAACTGTGAGAACTCCCTGGTGATATCATGGCTTGGCACGGGGGTGGCTAGAGTGCTAAGAATGAATGCCTCTGAGCCTATGGTCGGGTGGAAGGATGAACACCCACAATCAGTTGGTTGGCGGAAACCTGTAATAGATAAGTGATTTCTTACCCTGTGTAATTTATCTGTAACTGTGTATGAATTGGCTACACTGGGTATGTTGCAGGAATCGGGCATATTTCTTAATGGATATACTGTATTTCCCCCTTATTTTTGTTTGATTGTATAATTAGACCAGTAAGAAAGCATATGGTTAGGATAGGTTCTTTACCCATAAAATACTTGTGTTTTATGGTGGCATAAGCCCGAGCCACGAACTGTGCGTTCGTCGACCGTGGACACAGTTTCATGTACACATGTAAAACTTCCTAATCCTTTTGAGTCCCTTGGAGGACAAAGTCTGTTAAGCTCAGGATGGATAGCATTTTTAGAATGCAAGCGAGGCCCAAAACCATCAGGGCTCGCAGAGGAAGCAAAGGCCGAGACCTTTGAGACTTTGAAATCTTCCAAGGAAAGGGAAGAAAGCGTGAGCTCAGGAAGGAGCTACAGCTACCGTCAGATCTTGCGTGGATATCCAATAGCCATCGGATCCCGGAGAAGCTGGATGAGGTTTAACCCTTGCATACGCAAAGGTGAGGACTTGTCAAAGTCTCAAAAAGATCAGGACCGTCCATTTCAGAGGACATGTGGCAGAGATCCAAACCCATCGGGGTTTCAGATACTGGAAGGTTGAAGGACTATAATCGTGGAGTCATTGCATCGCGAACTCCCGCTTCACGAAATCCTGATACAGGAGAGGAGCCATCGGATTTTGGTATTTTGGCTATTCAGAGTTCGGGACGTAGAGGAGGCTGTGGTCTTGGTACTGAGATTTTCAAACTCCCGGTACGTGAAACAGCGAAAGCATCGGGACCGTCCTTTTCAGAGGACACATGGCAGAGATCCGAACCCATCGGGGTTTTGAATATTGAGAGGTTGAAGGACCAAGAGTTTAGTTGCGGCGGATTCATGAAATCGCAAATCCCGAAGTCCCGAGAGGTGCACACGATTGAGGTTTCGGGGAAATGCCCGAAAGGAGATTTTAGTAATTCGGTTACCGGGAAAACAAGAGGTAAGAGTTCTGAACTCTTGACCCATAAAAACCCGAAAGGATCTGAGCCGTTGGAACAAGAGAGGCTTTGAACCATTGATCTCGCTCAGGAGAAGGAGGAATGGAATTTCAGGATTCGACAATTCGGTACTTCGAATACCGGGAGTACGAGAGGACAAGGAATTGGAGCAACAGGATTCGCGAAGTCCTGAAACATGAAATCCCAAAAGCATTTGGAGTAGTAGTGTCGGGTCACGAAACAAGGATAGGTTTCGGCATACCAGGGTTCAGGATTTTGGAAGTTCCGAGGACAAGGAACCGGGGCGCTTTGCGTTGAAACTCCCGAAGTCGCGAAATGTGACGTATTATTGGAGTGGGGCTGCGGTCTCAAGATTTCAGAACTTTGGCATTTTGGGGTTTGCAGACACCTAGTTTGGTTGGCCTGTGGACATAACCAACGATCACATGGAGGTGGGCAAGGGAGGAACTAGCCTGCGCCAGGCCCCCGTAGGATTTCGGGGATTCTATCCTGTGAAGGGCGAAAATTTGATTATGTCGTAGTGGGTGTGTGACAATCTTGGTTGTTGAGGACAAGTTGTAGGTGTATAGCTTTGAGTCAAGTGCTCAACGGTGGACTCCATCGAACATTTGGACGAGGTAGGATATTTATCTTGTCTTGTTAGCATGTTTGTTTATATAGCATACTTGAGATTAGATTTGATTTATGCATTCATTTATGTATGGTGTGCTTTACCCCATGCCATAAAGTGATTTTCCTCGTAATAGAATTGGCGACCATATTGGGGATAGAATCTTCTTTTCAGGATTTGGAGTGTTTTTCTCCTTTGATTTCTCTCATTTATCTTGAGTTTCTTGTCGTCCGATTGCTTGACAACCTATTTTCATTTTGAGTATGAGTTTCTTGGCCTTATCCTTAACCTGATAGTGTTTTAATACATATACGCAGGTTTTCCCTTGACACACACGTACATATGCAAGTTGTCTTTCTGTAGGGGGTGTATATACGCGGTTTTCTCCTAAATAGTTGCATACATCATCCTTGTTTGCTTGATTGTTGAGTTTAGTGTTTGTTGGGTAAGTTTTGATGGTTGTTGAGTATTCTTGGATCTCTTTCATGACTATTATGTGCATGTAGATTGATAGGGAACCTTCCTTTGGTTGAATTTTCTGGCGGTTTTTCTTTCTCATCATCTATTTGCATTGGTTGTCCTTGCATATTGGGATGGGTGTTTTCTTCTTGATATACTACTTGGTTTGTCTCTTTTGCTTACAGTAGGGTTTATATATCAAGTTGTTGTTCAGTCCTTGCATTTTCATTTCCTTTATATTGAAAATACAAATAATACATTTTACATTATGGCATTTGATCTTTTGGGTTCTTAAGATTAATCTTGATACATGTATAGAAAGATTGCATCTTATTTGAAATCGCAAATATGAGTTGAAAATTGCATTTTGAAAATCTTATCATTTGTTGAGAATTGAAGTTAGGACTTTGCATTATATTTATATTCATTTCTTTTACTTGTTGAGTCATAACATCATCAGTTTCATGACCACATCTTTTGAGTAAACAAAGCCACCAAAAATAACGCTGATAAATTTAAAATTGATTAGAAACAGTTTTATTTTTCAAGGTGCACAAACTAGCTTAACTTGGAATAGGATTTTGTGAGTAAACTTATCCAAGTCTATTAAACTCAACATATGTGTATGAATAAGGGAGTGGTGAAAACCATTATATAATTGGTGACATCAGGAGGCTCCTCTCACACCGGAGTTAAGCACGAGGTCACGTGAAGTTGATTGAGGAGATATCCATCCAATACCTTCTTATCGTCAGAGATATTTCTAGGGATCATTTGTATATGGGGGCCTTGCTAGTACCTTTACCTCTATGAGAGGCAGTGCTTTCGAGATTTTGGGCTTTGTTAGCCTGCCCATACGATGGACCTTACTTACTAATGTTCTCCTTCACATTGGTTATATCATGGTGGTTTAGTTGCTTGACATAGGTAGCCACATAGGTTACTTATAGGGGTTATTATGCAAGTACCCTGAGTCAGATAAGGATCGAACATCACACAACCTTTATGGAGGATTACCTCTCTAGAGGGATCTGACCAACTGCATTGTTAAGCCCACGAGGGCCCTTATAATTGATTATGATACCTTCGATCTTTTTAAGAGAGTCGCAGGCCCCTCTTGGGTGAGGCATACCTACTTTAGGGAGGGAGGCCCCTTTCAACCACTCTATCATGTTTGTCTGCTTATTGTCCTTTTTGTTTATTTTGGTGTGCTATTTGATTTTTAGTTGGCCTTCGGATTTTTTTTTTTGTATCTCAAGTCTTGAGTCATCATGGAGCCATAACAGCTTCCTCGTAGGTCTCGCTGTTTGTTGAAGTTACCATTGCATCTTGAGTCTATGCCTTCTAAAAGGTGTAAAGTTATCAACCGTGGTACACACACCTCCACCTACCAGACTTATGGTCATACAAGTATGAGTACTGAGTCGAGTCAGAAATATATTGGGATTCCTTCGACTCCCATACCTACCATATTTAATGGAACTCCTTCTACACCTTCGACCACTACGGTTGTAGTACCGAAGGTTCCCATCATCACCCTTGTTTGGCCTATAGTAAATACTCAACCTATAGTAATGAACCCTTTTGGGTCTCTTTTTAGTTCATCCGGCTACAATACTGAGTCCATCCCTTCGGCCTCTAGCCCTTTCTCTTATGGTATGCCAAATTTCACATCACAATTTTCATCCTCCATTCCAACATCTAATTTGAATCCTAGTGTTGGTTTTGGGGGCATGGCTCCTCCTCATATTCCACTCTCATTTGATGGTGCTCATATTCCCCAAATGAATCCTACGGTTGGAATCCTACCTCCTTTTCACCCCAGGTCTAATCCTAGTCTTAATGTTCCTGGGTGGAGTAATCAACCAGGTGGACAAGCGGTTGTTTATGTTCTGTCCTTTACACCTACCTCCTCCACACTGATTCCAACCAACACGTTTGCCATGATGAATCCACCTCTATCCTCCATATTTCCACCCGGAGGAGGTCAGTTTCATACTTTGGGCAATCCCCAACCTCGAGCTACTCCAAATAGGGGCAATATTTACAAACCTCATCATAAAATTCCTACTGGAATGATGCCCAACCAACCCCTTATGAATCAGTTTGGAGCGGGGTTTTAGAATTATGGATAGGGCCATGGTGCATACCAGAACCCTAGATGGGATGTGATTCCTCAACATCAATATTTCATGGGATCTTGGGGCCAGATTTCACAACCCTGTCTCCCTTTTCTAGCCACACTCAAATTTCCAAACTTATCAAGATTAATGAATGATCTGGTGCGTCATGACTCGACATGGCCCCCCATCCCTACCAAGATTCCTTCGAATATTCCAAAATTTGAGGGAAAGATTGGTGAGGATCCCGGTGATCACGTCACTACTTTTCATCTTTGGTTCTCTTCCAATTCCCTTGATGACGATTCTATCTGTTTAAGATTGTTTCAATGCACCCTCACGAGGGTTGCGATGAAATGGTACATAGAGTTACCCGGGGGGACTTACAGGGATTTTAATCAGATGGTTTTAGTTTTCCTCAACCACTTCCAATTTCTGGTTTGTTACGATGATGGAATAGAACTTCTATCATCCCCTTGCTAGGACAAAGCCACCCATATCTTGGATAACTTCCAAGAGTGGCATAGATGGAAGAGCTTGATCAAATCCTACATTCCTCTAGAGTTCCTGTTGGAATGGTTTCTTAAGTCTTTACTTCCTTATATATCGAAGGATGTCTCTACATCTGGAGTAACATCTAAAGAGGAAGTTATTTTTAAATCCCAGCAATTAGATCTCATGTATGCTTAGTTTGGGATGCTATACAAAATTCTTCCCGATGCACCAAGCTCAAACTATGACCCTAGGAAAAATCTTAGTCCTCATGTCGATGGCATTATAGACTCTGAAAACGTTAAATCTACAGACTTGGTGACAATCTAGTTGAAAGAGTTGTCTCTAAGCTAGTCTATAGGAGGACAAGCTTCGTATGTGTCCTCCACTCCCACTTAGTCGGTGGATGTACATTATGTGCAGTTGTCGACCAACCCGAATGGTAACTAACAACCAGGAGGGAATAAAAGGAAAGGATGTGGTAATAATCGTAAGGGTGGGAGGAATAATGATAATAAACCCAAGGATAATGCTGACAATGATAGATTGAAGGTTAATGTTGGTGAGGGAAAGAAAGAGAAGCAGAAGGTGAAATTCCCTTGTAAGCTTTGTACCGATGATCACCTTACCCGCTTGTGCCCCAAACTCAAGGAAGTTGCGAGGATTTTATCTCTACCGCACATTGTACTGACTAATCCTTTTCCACATAATTAGCACATGGCCTCGATCTCCTCTAATGTCAGAAATGTGGCCAGTGAAATTCAAAACCCATCAACGTAGGACAATGACTGTCTATGCATAAATATGGTCAAGTATCTGATTAATGTAGCCACTCGGTCTTGCGATTACATTTCTTCATAGGTTTTTCTAGGTATAGAGCCTCCTCCTCCTATGGAGACACCTTTATAGATCAAAAATATAGAGCCTCCACCTCGTATTATGAAAGGAGTACTCAAACTCTCTACCGACAACCCTAATGCTAGAGTTTCCCATAATTACTCTATTATTGAGGATCTGGGTCAAACCCCTTGCATGATGTCGGCTTTGGAGGTACTCCAGACGTGTCCTTCAAAGAGGAATGCCTTGTTATATGCATTAGGATCTCTAGACCCTTGTGGCTCTAAGGTTATCAATTTTTATGTCATGGCTATGAAGCCTCGCTTTCCTTACCATATGGCCTTTCGAATCCATGTGGATTACTCAAAGTATACCATCAAACGTATTGTTATTGATGAAGGCATTGCAATGTGCCTAATGTCCCTAACCTGTTGAAAATTTATTGGCTCTCCAAACCTCTCGCAATCTCTGACCATGTTGACCACATTTGATGGTCATTCTTTCTGTCCCCACGGTATTCTTCCTACCTTTCCGGTCCAGTTAGGTGGGAAGACGGTGGAGGTGGATGTCGAGGTGGTTGATGCACCCCTTGACTAGAACTTATTACTAGGGTTTAACTGGACTTATGCTATGACTGCAGTCGTGTTGTCCATTTTTTGTACTTTATGTTTTCCTCACGATGAGAAAATCGTGACGATCGATCAGTTGTCATTTGCGCACGCTATCCCCAATGCATCAGTTGGACCTTTGATCCCCGTGATTGATAATTCTCAGCTGGCAACTAAGGATATTGGTGTCAGAATGTATTCCTCCCTTATCCTTTGATTTCATGGCACCATTTCATAATCTCTATGCCATGTCCAGTAGGTCTGCTTCGTCAATGAGGTTTGTTCCTTTCCACACTTTGTATTTTAACGATCCTTGGACCTTACCTTCCTCGACCTTGTTTTGTGAAGGTTAGTCACATATTGGAATGGCGATGCCACTATCAATAGAAGAGATAGAGTATCAGGTTGTTCTTGACTCTACTGTCGACCCAGATCTTGTCCCCTCGCAAACAGATGAGGAGGATCCTGTTCTCTAGCCCATATGGGCCACTTCATCATCTTTCTCACATGATTTCCTTGATGATACTTTACCTTCGAATGAAGCAATCTTAGAGGCCATGGGATGATATGCATCATTGCTCTTACTTCCTCCCAGAGCTTGCTAGAATCGAACAAGATGATTTCAGAACTACCTTGAGTAAGATAGTCGGTCATGTTGTAGTTCTGCTTGATATGCACGACATTTATGCCAAAGGAAACATGGTGAGTATTTCTCCTATAATCACGATTGATATCTCTCATATTCCTGGTAAAGTTGAAAATGTATACATCGGTACAGATTGTTCGCCTAAATAAATTCATATCTACACCAAACTCTTCAAGGAATTTTGTCACGTATTCACTTGGTCATATGAAGAGATGCCCATAATCAACCCTCGTATTGTCGAACATGAGATTAAAACCTACCCGGATGTTAAACCTGTTCGACAAAGGCTTAGAGTTGTTAATCCTAGGAAGGCCCATGCTATTAAGGCAGAGGTGGGGAAATTACTTAATGAAGGCTTTATCTACCTAGTTCCCTTGACTGAATGGGTATCCAACCTTGTTCTCATGAATAAGAAGCAAGGAACCATACATGTGTGTATGGATTTTCGAGACCTGAATAAGGCATGTCCTAAAGACAACTTTCCAACACCTTTCATTGATTAGATTCTTGATGAGTGTGCGAGAAGAGAGGTTTTTTATTTTATGGATGGATTTTCAGGATACAACCAAATTTAGATTAAACATGAGGATCAACATAAGATGGAATTTATTTGTCCTTAGGGTACTTTCGCATACCGAAAAATGCCTTTCGGCCTTAAAAACACTGGAGCAACCTTCCACGATCCATGACCTTCACTTTTCACAATCTCAAGCATATAGTCAAAGCTTACCTTGATGATCATGTTGCTCACTCTCACAAGAGAGTGGATCATTCTACCCACCTTTGGCCAGTTTTTGAGATATGTCGTTGTTATCACATCCGTTTGAACCCTCATAAGTGCATATTTTGTGTTAGGTCGGGTCGTCTTTTAGGATTCTTATTCTCTAAGACTGGGATCATGGTGGATCCTTTAAAGGTTGAGGAAATACTTTGATTACCTCCCCCACACAATATTCGTCAGCTTCAAGGTTTATAGGGGAAAGCTAACTTCTTACGTCGTTTTATAGTAAACTATGCCAATATTACTAAGGTTTCATGTGTCTCTTGAAGAAGGACACTCTGTTTATATGGGATGAGCAAGTCACAGAATCCTTCGATGCTCTTAAGAAAGCCTTGGTATCGATGTCTTTGATGAAGCCTCTAGACGACAGTAGAAACTACTTGCTTTATATCATCATGTCTGAAGGGACGGTTGGTATGGTTTTAGTTCAAGAGGATGATGAGATCTATGAGCACGTCGTTTACTATCTTAGTCAAAACTTAGTCAGCCATGAACTCAAGTATTCTCATGTTGAGAAGCTAGTTTTGGCTGTCGTACACGTGGTTCAAATATTACGGCATTATATATTGCTTTGTAAAACTGTCATAGTTGTTGACGTCAATCCATTTCAATACATCCTTACTAGGCATATCATAGGGGGGGAATTTAATAAATGGATTGTCATCTTGCAAGATTTTTATCTCTATTTTGCTTTGGAAAAATCCAAGAAATCGCTAGTTTTTGCTGAGTTAATATCAGACTTCCCTCGGTTAGATGAGGACGTTATTCATGTCGATTCGTTTGTGGATGAACACATTTTCCTTGTCTCGTCTTTGAACCCCTGGTATGGAGACATTTTGATCTATCTTCAAACCTTGAAGTTCTCTTAGCACTTTTCGAGAGACGATCGACAACGTATATGATATCAAGCTAAGAACTACCTTATTGTCGGTGACACTTTGTATCATCGAGGCATAGATAATATCTTGTGTCGTTTCTTGACTCACAAGGAGGATGAGTATGTTCTTAATGATTTTCATAGTGGGGCTTGTGGTGGTCATCTATCTGGGCTTGTGACAACCCAAAATATTTTGCGAGCTGGTTATTTTTGGTTGTCTATTTTTAAATATTGTGTCAAAGCGATCAAGAAGTATTACCCTTGCCATGTGTTCACTTGGAATATGTGCTTGCATCCATCCCCTCTTCACCCGGTCATCATCATCGGTCCCTACACCAAGTGGGGGGTGGATTTTGTGGATTGCAACCCAACTTCGGCTAGGGGGCATAAACATATTATTATGGTCGTAGACTAATTTACTAAGTGGGTCGATGCCATGCCTACAATTAAATCTGATGGTAATATTACAACATTTTTTTGTGTTCAATCAAATTATATCCCGGTTCAGAATCCCGAGTGAGATTTTCATTGATCATGGCAGTCACTTTCAGAACAAAATGATGAAAGAGTTAGCATCAAAACTGGGGTTTAAACATGGTCATTCTTCCCCTTACTACCCCCAGGAAAATGGACAAGTAGAGTCTGTGAACAAGTATCTCAAGACCATTTTGCAGAAAACTATCAGATAGATTAAATCTGACTGGCATCTAATGATTTACCCTGTGCTTTGGGCATACCAAACCTCGGTTAAGACTTCCACTGATTTTTCTCCTTTTCAGTTAGTACATGGTGTGGAGTCAATCCTTCCTATTGAATGTGAAATCCCTTCTCTTAGATTGGAATTTAAGCTCCTACCTGACACTTTTGATCTCGAAGAACACGTCGTACACCTAGAGAGCCTAGATGAGAAGCGTCGAGATGCCTCTATGGCTATCGAAGAAAATAAACGACGTGTCAAGGTGTAGTATGATAAGTCTATTTGTCCTCGGCAGTATGTTGAGGGTGACTTGGTCCTATTGTATGACCAAGCCAAAGAACTGTTGGGGGAAGGCAAGTTCAACCCCATGTGGCACAGTCCTTATATCGTGTGAGGTGTCTTAGAAAAATGGTCATGCGAATTATAATATTATGAAGGGAATATGTTGAATGATACTAGAAATGGGCTCTACTTGAAAAGATATTATGCTTGAGCCTCAATCTTGGGCGTAACTCTTTGTATACTAGTGTATCTTAGTGTATATATCTTTTCGCTTTCATCATCAGCTTGCTTATCAAGTTTTCCTGTGGTTGGCAGATGTCAACGAAGTCTTCAGTTTACTTAGGATTTGCAGATAGTGCCAGTTGTCATACATGAAACTTATCTTTCATCGCTTGGGTTGTTTACTCACCTGAGGGTCCACTGGTGTCTTCAGGTGGCGTTTGTCTAGGGCCATCAACGAATAA
Source organism: Picea sitchensis (assembly GCA_010110895.2). Classification (NCBI taxonomy): domain Eukaryota; kingdom Viridiplantae; phylum Streptophyta; class Pinopsida; order Pinales; family Pinaceae; genus Picea; species Picea sitchensis. The sequence goes on along the minus strand of SNQJ01S0009857.1, from coordinate 131,431 downwards.
TGTGGCTAAATATAGCACCATTATAGAGCTTTTATGCAATGTCATTTCACATGGTATTTTTTCTTTAGACGTTCACCTGGACTCCTAGTTAGTAGTATGTCAGTTGAACGACAGATACTGTGTGCATGACCCTACTCTACTCCGATGATTCCTACGAGTACGACTTTTGGAACGACATTTTGATTTTATTAATTATAATCACATACCTATAAGTTCTAATTATGTATCTGATGCATATGATAATTATGTTTTATATTGGCATTTGTCACATAACTAAAGTAAAAGAAAACACATTCACCAATTTACATATTGTAATATAAGTAAAGTCAAAGACCCATGTTTTTATATTCATTTCTCCAGAAAATATGGTGTTATAGTATAAAATTAGGGCTCACACCCTCAAACTACATATACAGTCGATCGATACAATAACCATGACATCTACGCTTGTGGCGCCGAATGTGTGTCATGATAGCATACTACAACGTTTGTGATATGCCGGAAGAGTCACACCCACACACGGGGCACACACACTACCTGTCACTGCATCACCTCTGGCAGATCCTCTACCTGAACCATGGGTATTATGGCATCAAACAAGATAGGTTTCCATGCACATTTTGAAGCACTCTCTTTGAGCCTCCTCTCACTGTCTCATCCCCCCGGTGCCTCCGTTGGTGTTGTGGTAATCCATCTGGTCGTCACAGACCCACATTTGCGAAACAAATTTTTTTGTTAAATACTTGACACCATACAAAAACATTTGCATTTTTATTCTCTTTAAAAAACACAAAAAAATGAAATATATTTGAAAAATTGTTTCATACCTATGTCTCTGTAGGTGGAACCAAGTGGAAATGGCATGCCTGGGTCTCCTCTAAAGTCAATCCCTGCATAAGTGTAGTCCTCTAGGGTGATCACCTATAGGCACCACCAGAAGAACTCATCGTTATAGGGGGTCGGTACCCTACCACCTCCCAACTGCCTCATCACCTTGGTCCACCGTGACATGGCTGGATCGAGTGGTCTATGTGAAGTGATCTCGACTCTAGAGCTTAATCCTGGAACCTGCTCGAAGAAAAAACTACACAAGATAGATGAGAACCCGAAGTTCCTCTTCCTACCCTATTTTAAGTCTGTCAACTGGCTCTTCATAGTAGCCAATAGTGAGGTGTACCAATCATATATTATGGATCATAAGAACTCCATAGAGCATAACATCAGTGGCCTTGATGCTTGATGCAACGAGGTCGACCCCATGATTTGTGTCAGCACGAGAATGATGATATTTAGAATCAGGTTGGTGATCGCCCAAATAGGGAGTTGGCTCCCTACCTTTTCTATTCCTGCAACACAGTGAGTGGTGATGTAGTCCTCTATGTTCATGCCACTCCTAGCTCCCTTGGATTTGAGGTTCACCACATCACCCCGACGCAACAACCCTGTAAGAAAGTATATATCCTCGAATTCAATTCTCAATGGTTTCCCATCGAGGTTGAAGGCCTTTGCATCCGGATCCCAAAAGTTCACCAGCATTTGGAGCCTCGGGGAACCCCATAACCGAGAGGGAACCCTTACTGGGAGAAGAGAGAAAGATAGACATATCCTAACTGGGATAACAACACTTGCTAATGCCTCTACATGTGTTTGAGGTCCATCAGACAATGCCGTAACAAAAGGAAGTATGAACGCTTACTAATGCCTGAGCACAACTAAGAGAAATATAAGAGAAATAACGGGCAATGACGGAACTACATTAGGGCGGAACAGCAGCAGGAAAGGACGGAACATCAAAGAGTGCATATGCAAGGGATGTAAGAACATATAATCTAGGAACATCAGTAGATAGTGGAACACAACATCTTGGAAAACATCTAATGCGGGAACACCTTGGAGACTTGGAGGAAAAACCTAAACTTGTTGTAACATATTCATGTTGTAGCTTCGACAGCTCCGGTTTGGATTGAGCTTGCAGTGATGTCACCTGTGCTTGAAAATTGACTCTTTCTTGTGATGGTGCCTGTGGCCTCACAATGAATAACACATATGCTCCAGTCTGCTTAATGCATTTCCCTGCTTGCTTGGCTGAGACAATCGCCAATGCTTCTTTTGGTGGGAGATACTCCTTTAAGACGAAGGTCTTTCCTCCTTTCTTCAGCCTAAACTCATGAGGCTCCACCTTATACTGAGCATCCCTGTAATATATGTATGGTTTTCCAAGCAACAACTCACACGCGTCTAAAGGAACTACATCACACAATACTTCATCCATCATAGGTTCGATGTAGAACTCTACCTTGCATTGTCTCTGTACTTGGTGGCTCTGGTTGGGCTCAGTTCAGCTCGTAAGGTTTCGGATGGGACCCTCACTTAATCCCTCATCCCTTTGAGAGACAAAAACTTATAGAGCCCACATATTTTTAATGCTAACTGGGCCCTTGGATCTCTTTCCACTGTAGCATCAACTTCCTCATGCTCTCTTTCTCTCCATTCCAGTACCATCCTGCAAGAAAATCCAATTTATGAGTCAAATTCATTTAAAAAACACCAAGTTACAGACTTGTACGTGAGCTGCAGTTTACATAGTCATGTATAGGACTAAATTTACACGGTCTTTTTTTATAATAGTCCTGTATAGGGCTGTGTATACACGACCTGATGATCTACAACCCGCGTATACCCTAATTCCTAATTTGTGCATTAAAAAGCTCAAAAAATGAGACCTAGTTTCAAAATCTAATCCACTAGAAATGAAGAGGAGGGAAATAATACTTATTTGGTCCAAATGATTGTCCTTTCCATCGCTTGTAGCTCCCACAATCAACACTTGAAGGTTGTGGGAAATTTGGTTCAAAATGCACTATTTGGGTGAAAATGTGAAATGGTATGCTAAATTTGGTTGTTTTTACTATTTATAGAAAAAAATTACCCACTTTACATAGTTTTTGCTAAATTTTGGCCTAGTGGACTAATAGTGCAGTGGAAGGAGTTTGTTTTGGTGGTTTTATCGAGGGATTCTTGTGGTTTCTAGCGTCACTTCGCTTGTTCGTGACTTTGGTAGGTATTTTCTTTTACCGAGCATATAGGATAGGTCGTCAGTCCATTTTGCACACTTGCATTATCATATGACAGTGATTCATATTCCTTAGGTACGATCCCATTTTGTTAGCGACACATAACCTCCTTACTACTACTATAAGTGTCATTAATGAATGGTAGAGACTTACCAAACATGGTTTCCCTAGTTAGAACCTTTGTGCCATCTAGTGCCCATGCATAGATTATTCCATAAAGATCAGGAGTCCTCTATAGTTCCAATATGACTATGTGTTCGAGCCTCATATTCCTAATCATAAGCATGTTGACCTATACCTCCAGGACTCCCACGAGTCTGTTTAAGCTCTTTTTCAACTCTCTCAAAAAGAGAAAAAATTTCTGAGTGAACTTGTCCCTTTCACACTCGTAAATTGGATTTGAAAGGACGTCTATTTGGTGTAAGTTTAACCCTTTTTCAGACAAGGTAGACTAAATTTATGAAAAATGGAATTCTTTGGAGTTAAGTTGTAATTGCATTTCATGCTCTTGCTTGCAGTATTGAGCCTATTGTCGATTCTCGTTTTTGCATTATAAGCCTATTATCTTAGCAATTTGCATCATCATCCAAGCAGAGCCTTGTTTATATCCTTTACATCTTGACACCATGTACCCTACGAGGAAACATTCCCCCAAGTGTCCATATCTTGCATGCACCTCCTTGCATTGAGAATAGGTATGTTCCACTGCTGGAACCAGTTGCTTACTCGTGACACTCGTTTCCTCCTCTGTATCATAGCATTCATTTGTCTATGAAAAAACAAAAAAAGACGGGTAGGAGAAGAGTATTATCTCATGTTGGCAGAAATTGTGTCACCTTTGAACATAGCACAAACTTTTGAAGTCCATTTGTCATCCAAAGTTTGGGTTTAGCATGACCTTAGGATGTTGATCTCATTACTTAGAGTTTACTCCTCCGATTGGTTAATCTTCCATTTTTTATGGAGAGTTTTATTGGTGCCTCCTACATCACAAAGTTTCATCATTGAGTCTATGCTACCAGAGTCCTCCATATGTCTCATGCTCTTGTTCAAAAGATGCCTATAAGCCTCTGTTGGCCATTTCTCAGAACTCTTGACTTTACATGTCGGACATACCCTTAGTGTATCTCAAAGTTACATGAAGTTGTTTTCCTACTGTACACCCTGGTCCTGCTTTCCTTATGGGTAGGTAACCTTGAACCCAACAGTCGACATCTCCTCATTGGTCACTGACGAGGGGGTTTCCCTTGTGTTCAATGGAAATAAATCTATTCACACATTGCGATTCATGCAGTGTCTTGGATTCCATTAGCCTTATTTTTGGTTTCCTCACCTTTGTCGGCATTTTTCCTTATTGGTTTTTATTCAGAGGGTCTTTTTCATGCACTACTTGCATCTAGTGCATGCAAAAGACGCATAGGGTCATTGGTTTGTGAACATGTTTTTTGTTGGAGTTCCTCCAAATCATCAAGCTCCTGCTTTGTACCTCATGCTGACTAATGAGAGATTCTCTCCTTTCAGCTGGTCTCCTTCCATCGACTTCAGCTCATCTATTCTGGAAACGAGACCTAGAGTCCTATGAGTACTTAGAGGCTTGCAATCATCAGTGGCAGGTTCTCTCACCATCGACAGTTGGGAATACATCAATGTCTCATGATCGATGGATTCTTCAAGTGTTCAACCTCAACTCCTTTATTCACACTTGTAAGAATATACTCGGTGCCTTGATACCTACTTTCATTATCGGTAGGTTGTCTCGTGTTCGTTAACGGTATACCTTAATGACCAGTAATCAAATGAAGTCTCATTGTGTTCAACCTCGACTCCTTTATTCACATGATGTAGACTTGCACCTTTTGTGGATCAAGTAGAATACTTGAAGACATCAGTTCATAGTCACATCTTTCCTGAGCTATTGCTATCATTCACCGAACCAATACCTATATAACTTCAATGATCATGGGAGATCAAATTGTACTCCATTGTATACAGATATCTTCATATTGGTTTTGATATTGGTTTCAACTAGGTATTGTTCATGAATATCACAGCCTTTGGCATGTATCTAACTTCGTATTTCCTATTCATGGCCATGGACAGTTTTTTGGTATCTTTCCACATGGATCTGCAGTGTAATTCAAATTGGCAGCCATGTGTACCAAGTCATTATGGATTGTAATATTCTTATGAGCAACTAGTTCATCCAGCTGGATCTCCATTACTCCACTTATGGGAATTATAATGTATTTTGGTCATCGCAAATACTCCTCTGACCTCACACATTAGGGGGCATCTATTATAGCAAGATTTTCCTCACCCCATGCAACTTGATCAAAAGGCCTTTTCCATTTCCCTATGCAGACTTGAAGTCCCTTTTTTCAATTCTCGGAGCTAAAAAACATATTTTTCCACATATACGTGCTCTAACAACTATACAACATGTGTATACACAGGTTGCACCATTACAACCCACGTACATCGGTTTTTGTGCCCAAAATTAAAAAATGGTGTCGGGTTTCCATGTCATGTCATGAAATCCATGATCCTTGACCTTCCATATACCAGAAAAATTTCGACTCGGCCCTTCAGTTCCATTTGAAGGCTATAAATGGGCCATATCCAAGCTATGGAAAGAAGGGAGAGTAATTCAACTTTGAGAGAAAAGTTACTCTAGAGAAATTATTCACTTCATATCGAGTCTACATCCCTTTGTCCTTTTAAGTTTGAACAGATTGTTCAGCCCCCAAGATCTTCCCTATTTGATGGAGAACCTCATTGTCTCTCTTATATGAGCTTGCCTTTGGTGGAGTATTGAAGTGGTGGAGGCACAGCTGGAAGGGACTTAGTTTCTTGGTTCCAAACATGTCGACTCGGATGTTTGTCATCCATACACTTATGTTGATTACATTTTAATAGAAATACTCTTTTCTCATCCAATTAATGTCTTGCAAATATTTGAATTATTATTCCATGGCCGTATTTGTTATGAATATTGATGGATTATGCTATTATATGTGCTAACTCTATGTATTATCACCATATGCTTACGTATCTTGGTTGTTGAGGACAAGTTGCAGGTGTATAGCTTTGAGTCAAGTGCTCAACGGTGGACTTCATCGAACATTTGGACAAGGTAGGCTCTTTATCTTGTCTTGTTAGCATGTTTGTTTATATAGCATACTTGAGATTAGAGTTGATTTATGCAATCATTTCATCTGTTGTGGTTTACTGCATGCCATAGAGTGATTTTCGTCATAACATTGTATTCATCATGATCCATATGGATGTCGGTGGCCTCCCACCTATTCCAACTGGTTCATTTTGGCAGTTTTCCAGTTTGATAGTTTTTTCCTAGTTTTTGGGTCCTTGATTTCCAAGGCCATTTTGAGGCCCTAAACAATATTTTTATGAATCACCACAATCAATCTATAAATGGATTCAAATTCTGATGGAAACATCTATATTCCTCGGATAGACCTTTCGAACGGGCTATCGTGCGCCTAAAACGAAGATCGTATGCAAAAGTTACGACCCTGGGAAGTTGATGTACTAGCTTACCCCAACGAGGCCCACATGACTTTTGGTGCTTCTTCTCCTAGGGTTAGGTTTTTGGATGTCTAGGGTTTTTTCATTCATGCTTATTGTAAAAAGGCATTCAGATCCTCATTGTAATCATCTTCTTACAAATGATTGCAATCGTCACATCTCTTCTCATAGATAAGCTGCCACCATTCCAACAAGCTTATTTTTCGATGCATTTTACAGTTTCATCTTATTTCCTTATTGAATAGAAAACCAATTTTACTATATCTCTGCTATTTTGTGTTAAGCATCTTTTAATAGTTTGTATTCATTTCATTCTGCTCATAAAATCCAAATCAGTGGTATCAGAGTGGTCTTCTCCTTTTCGTCTTAATGTATGTCCCCAACAAGGTTAGGGTACAAAGAATGTGGTCTCGAGCTTGTTTCTCTTGAGGAAAAAATCTCTCGCATGCCCAAGCGACCTCTCATGGAAGGACAAAATAAATATGACGGGACAAGAGATCCTTTCAAAATGTTTCTTGAGGAATCCCTCACGCAACAGAGGAATGAGATGATGGATACATTCACGCAAATCCTTCGGCGACTACCAACAAGCGACGCATCTTCCTCGAGTGGAGGCGTCACCCCCTTCAAGGTACAAATCAAATTCGATATTCCTATATTTGAAGGTCAGATAGACGCAGATGTTGTAGACAAGTGGTTGAATCTACTAGAAGGGTATTTCTTTGTCCATAACTTTTCGAATAGAGAAAAGATTACTTTTGCACTCCTCAAAGTCGTTCCCCATGTCAAATATTGGTGGGAAACTTTCTGTGAGCAAAAGGAAATAAAGGAACCCTCATTATTTACAGTCGTGACCATATGGGAATCCTTCAGGGATGTTATTAAGGAACAATACTACCCCGTTGGAAGTTATGACAACTTGTATACCAAATGGACCACACTGTGGCAAGAAAGAGACCAAGCAGTGCCAGAGTTCACAAATATCTTCCATACCTTGCGCACCAATCTAGGTATCAAATATTCAGAGCGACATATGGTGCTAAAGTATCATGGTGCTCTGCATAGGTACATCTAGACCGAAATGGAATTTTTGGACATCTCATCCTAAGATGTGGCCTATCGATATGCCGTCAAAATCGAGCAGAAGCTCAAACAAAAGACATGACAATTTGGGCTTGGGAACCCCTCATAGAAAAAGTCAAGAAAGGGCGGCCCCAACCCACAAAACAAAGGATAGAGAAAATATGGACAGTATCAGGACAACCAGTCCAAGCCACAAGCAAAGAAGGACACTGAAAAGACAAAGAAAGATACTGGGAAGTGGTGTGACTTCCATAAGAGCCCTTGGCATAACACTATTGATTATCGCTCAAAGCAGTCATTGGTGGCCGAAGTGAAAACCTCTGAATCAGATGCGGATTCTGACTCCGATTCAAAATCAGAAAGGGGAAGATGGATCATTGACATGGAACCTAGTGCCACCATTGCTACCACCAAGCTCCAGCATGGTGAACCAGACGAGCCCGAAGAAGGCGAGCACCTTTTCCATTCATAGATGTGGGTAAAAGGCACCTTGTTGCACTTCATCGTTGATAGCGGTAGCCAGAAGAACCTCATCTCAGCAGAGGTCATCAAGTAGTTGCCCATACCGATGATGTCACACCCACAACCCTACACCATTGGATGGCTCCGCCAAGGAAGCGATCTCCATGTCAACCAACAATGTCGAATGTTGTACGACATCAAGCCCTTCAAAGACAAGGTATTGTGTGATGTTTCCCCTCTCGAAGTTTGTAATTTTATTTTGGGCCAACCTTATTTATGGAAACATCATGTTGTATATTAGTCTAGGCCTTGTAGTGTTATTATCACTTTGAACAGGAAATTGTACAGGATACTTGAGGTAGTCCCACCTAGTGTTATTTCCTTGATCTCTACCAAGCAATGCAGCCACATCCAGGGCCAGGAAATTTGTCTTCTTCATGATTCACTCTCAGAGTGAGCGAAAGATCACAGCCACATCCAGGGCCTTCACGGTTGATCTCTCTGCACAACAAAAGCAAGTGGATAAGGTCGTGGAAGAATACTCAGATATATTCTCCTCTCCTACCGGGGTACCTCTGCACTGCCAAGTCAAGCATCCCATCGATCTGACCCCAGTCACACTACTACCCAATGGGCCAGTCTATTGCCACTGTCTGTTAGAAAACGAGGAGATCAAGACGTAGATCCAAGAACTACTTCATAAGGGGCACATCCATCCCAGCTCATCACATTGTGGGAGCCCAATCGTGATGGTGCAGAAGAAAGATGGGACCTGGCATCTCTGCATTGATTATCGGGCCCTGAATAAAATCACAGTTTAGAACCGATACCCAATTCCCCAAATCGATGACCTCCTTGATCAGCTCACAAGGGCCAAATACTTTAGAAAGATTGATCTAAATTCTGGCTACCAATAGGTCCCAATAGAACAGACAGATGTGTGGAAGACCACCTTCAAGTCAAAAGAAGGTCTTTTTGAATGGTTGGTCATGCCCTTTGGTTTGACAAATTCTCCAGCAACTTTTATGAGGATGATGGACGATATCCTATGAACTTTCACCAATACTTTTGTAGTGATGTTGCAGAAACATTTCTACTGGCCGGAAATTTGACAGGATGTCAACAAGTATATCAGGTCTTGCACCGCCTATGCTATTTCCAAACTGATCACTAAGAAACAAGGTCTATACACCCCTCTACCTATTCCTAATAGACTGTGGGAATCCATCTCAATGGACTACATGTCGGGCCTCCCATCCACCAAGAGGGGAAATGACTGTTTTTTTGTGGTTGTTGATCGCTTTTCCAAGATGGTGATTCTAGCCACCTGCAAGAAGAGCATCACAGCAGAGGCCACTGCCAAGCTCTTCTTTGAATGAGTATGGGTACATTTTGGGGTCCCACAAACCATTGTCTCAGAATGGGACAGTCAGTTCCTTAGCACATTCTGGTCATTCCTCTGGTCATTGTTGAATACCAAGCTCACTAAATCCACTGCCTTCCACCCCCAAACAAATGTCCAAACTGAGGTCGTCAATTGGATGATTGTACATATCATGCGCATGTACAATTCCAAGCACCCCCACTCATGGTATGAGAATCTTCCTTATGTCCAACATAGCTACAATCGAACCTTGCATAGCTCAATTGTCCATATCCCCTTTCAGGTGGGGTTTGGATTCCAACCATTAGGCCCCATGGATGTTGCACTACCCTTGGCGACCACCTCGGTCGAATTTTCCCCTACTCCACCAGAAGCTAAAAAAGCCACCCAGTTCATTAAGCGGATCCAACACATTTGCTAACAGGTTCAGGATATTTTACATAATTTCAATGCCAAGTACAAGCAGCGCCATGATCAACACCAGGTGCCACATAAGTTTCAAGTGGGTGACAAAGTTTGGTTGCACTTGCAGAAAGAACGCCTGAAAGGACCCCATCAGAAGATTTGCCCACTTCGTTATGGTCCTTACACCATCACCAAGGTTGTGGGTGACAATACTTTTGAGCTCAACATTCCCCCTTTCCTTGGCCTGCGCCCATTATTCAACATGGCTCTCCTTCGGCCATATTTCCCACCATTATTGGACACCTCAGAGATAGCAGAGCAGTTGACACCAACAGAGCTCAACCCTGAATGCATGTAACAAGAATCCAATGATCATATTTTGGACACACAAATCAAGGGCACTCGACATCAAAGGATCCATCTTTATCGAGTTGTCAAAGAAGGGCAGCTCCTGCACCAAGGCAAGTGGCTCACCCGAGGACAAATTCAGCAAAAATTTTCTCATCTGATGGGGGAACTCAATGCAATGGAGACCATTTCTTCTTGAGAGGGGAGGATTGATACAGATGAATTTCGGTGGCCTCCCACGTATTCCAACTGGTTCATTTTGGCATTTTTCCAGTTTGACATTTTTTTCCTAGTTTTTGGGTCCCTGACTTCTAGGGCCGTTTTGAGGCCCTAAACAACGTTTTTAGGGCTTGCCACAATCAAATTATAGAGAAAGTCAAAGTTTGATGGAAACATGTGTAGTCCTCAGATATACCTTTCCAACGGGATATCGTTCACCTAAAACAAAGATCATATGCAAAAGTTATGACCCCAGGAAGTTGATGTGCTAGCTTACCCCAACAAGGCCTACATGACTTTTGGCGCTTCATCTCCTAGGGTTAGGTTTTTGGATGTCTAGGGTTTTTGAATTCATATTTATTGTAAAAATTCCTTCAAAGCCTCATTGTAATCATCTTCTTGCAAATGAGCACAACCGTCACATCTCTTCTCAGAGATAAGACACCACTATTCCAACAAGCTTGTTTTCCGTTGCATTTTACAATTTCAGCTTATTTCCTTATTGAATAGAAAACCAGTTTTATTGTATCTCTGTTATTTTGTGTTAAGCTTCTTTTCATAATCTGTAATCATTTCGTTTTTCTCATAAAATCTGGATCACATCATCATACCTGTAGCTCGGCAGTAAAGGTATAAAATTATTTTTAACTCTGACATGTCTCTTATCGATCCAAACACACTACAAAAAACATTGTCGACAAATAATAGATAAGAAGTTGATTCTGAATCTGACACCTTTACCCCCCTCAACTAGTTTTGTGACCTGACTTCTTTGATCAGTCTGCTTAATCCTTCGGATATTAATAGAAAAAGGAAGGGGGAAATAGGGCACCCCTGACGAAGGCCTCTCGAGCCTTTGAAGAAGTGGGACGAAGATCCATTAACAATCACAAAAAAAGAATCACTTTGGATACATCCCATTATCTAGTTCACCATGCTTACATTGATACCAATTTGAAGTAGGGCCAAACGTAAGAAAGTCCAACTTACCCTATCATAAGCCTTAGACAAGTCTAGTTTCAAGATGGTGGATTTCAGGTTCTTCTTCTTGACTAAATTAATGAATTCTTGAGTTGTTGCAACTGCGTCGTGCATTTGTTGGTTTTACAAGAACCCAAATTGTTCTTCCCTAATTACCTCACTGAGCAAGGGCTTTAATCTTCTTGCGATGATCTTGGAGATCCGCTTATAAACTACATTGCAGCACAAGAAGGGCCTAAATTCCCCGAATGAGTCCATATTTTTTTGGGGGGGGATAAGGCATAAAAAATTGGAGTTCATGGCTCCATAGACTCTTCCCATACTTTGGGACTCTCTCACCATTAACAATGGATCATCCTTCAGAAAATTGTAAAAGAATATAAAGAAATCTACTGTATAGCCATTCGGACCGGGGCTTTTTCCATTCTGCATGGAATTGAGGGTTGGACATACTTCTTGTTCTGATACTTCCTCGTTCAATGATTGATTCATCTCTAGAGAGATTATCAGCAACAATTAGGTCACTACTTCCAGAATATCTTAGATCAGACACCTTGCAAGGGCAGCAAAGAGATTTTCAAAAAATCTTTCACCAACTTCAACGTTCTCTTGGAATTAACTCACTTTAATTCCTTCTTCATTCCTAATATACCAAATATAGTTCATACTCCTTCTATGATTGGAATAATGGTGAAATAACTCTCTATTGTTGCCCCTTGCCTGTAACCACACTGCTCTTCTTTTTTGCCTCCATTCATGTTCTTCCTTCTTCAACCATTGAGCTTTCCTCTCCTCCAATATTTTGAGTTCCTCCAGTTTTGCCTCATCCAGAGCCCCCTCGTCAATGCTCTGTCACAGGGTTGAAAGGCTAGATTCTATCTCTAAGATCTCTCTATGTTTCTTGGCTCGTCAGGTTGGGAGCCATTATTTCATTGCTACCTTCAATATTTTTAAGTTTGCTTCAAACTACACCATTAGAGGGTTAGACTACGAAGGGGAGAGATTAACCCAAGACGAATTCACCAATTGTTTAAAGTCATCTTCCTCCAGCCACACTTGGATTAATTTTAGGGGCCCTGATGGGGATTTAGACCTAGAATTCTAGTGCAGAGTGATAGGACGATGTTATGAGATCCCACCCTCCACCACTAAAGACTTAAACCTTAACCCCAGGTCCATCAATGGCTCATATACTAGAAATATGTCCATACTTTTAGTGACTTCTTCACTTTCGGTTTTGAAATTTCACTAGGTGGGATAGAGCTTGGTCAGTTCCACGTCTACTAGTCGTGCATTTTCAAGGAGGGAGAGAAAGAAACCCCTTTGGCAATCTTATCTAGGACTCGGGCCCCAAACTTCTTTGAGGGAGAGGGTAAAATTCAAGTCACCTCCAATCACCAACAAAGAGTCACTAAAAACACATGCAGAAGACAAATATTCCCAGAAGGGGATCCTATCAACGTAGGGTCCATAAATATTGATTGCAGAAAAGGAAAAGGAACAATCTTTCTAAATGAGCTTGACAGAGATAGATGACTGACAAGAAGAGGAAGAGACTACCTTGAAATCCAAGCTCCAGCCTATGAGAAGCCCTCCTGACAAACCTTCAGCATCTATCAAGCAGAAGGACCAATTCTTCAACCAAGACCCAATAATCTCCACGTCTTTGTCACTCAGGCACACAGTTTCCTGAAGCATGATGATATCCAGCATGAGGCTCAATAGGAGTCTTTTGAGGGCTAGTTTTTTTTAAGGGCATCCAAACCCTCTACAGAT
>SNQJ01S0009857.1:88930-118143 GCA_010110895.2 Picea sitchensis | reverse complement strand
CATTTCTGATCAAAACACCACACAGACAGTCTTATACTCAAACCATTCATAAACTACATAGACTATGAGCATACATGTCAGCATATAAGTTTCCAGATGCAAGATGATCATAAATGCCAGGATATACATTTCAAGATGCAAGATGTAAAACACTTACCAAAAATAACACCATATGTGATTGCAACTGCTGAGAGGGGTGCTCGTTTCCACCCAACCGTAGGCTCAATGACTTCCAACGGATTTACCACTAGCCACCCTCGAGCTGAGACCACGATGTTGTGAGACTGCGTCTCTGTTTGCCAGTGACCAGGAATGAAGGTTACTCTCCTTCTTCTCTACTATCACTCACTCTGTATTTTTTTTTTCCAGAGTTCTCCTCTTCCCCTCGCATCTTCCCGTGATCACACACTCCTCCTTCCTTTCTCTCCTTTCGGCGAGGTTGCATGTGGCACGATCTTGCTCGCAGTGGTCAGGTCTGAGGACTCTATGGATGGGTGGTTCACCCCCCATCCCTCATTACTCATGAGGATCCCTTTACCTACCAATCCTGGCGAGTCATTTAATTCAGGTCAGCGAGCCACTCTTAGTTTTCCGGGCTAGTGAAGTCCAAATATGGTATTGGCTTCAATGGAAGTTAACGCCACCTTTCCAGGTGCCTTCCACCACCTTTCTTCAGCCATCGTGGTCTCTTTTTTCAGCACATCCCCTCTCAGTCGTCCTACAATACATATTCATAATATTATTCACATTCAACGACCTTTTTCACAAGGTCCATTCACATCACACATTCACATTTCTGAGTTTGCCACAATATTTGGCCAGTATAGTTATTTTTACAGACTGGGGGAAACAGGGTGTTAAAATTATATTTTGTAATAATGGGAAATAGGTTGAGAGAATAGTGGATCTGTAATAATGATATGGTTATCTTATCTTCAAGGCTCTCATGTATAAAAGAGAGTGCTCTCTCTTCATGAGGGGGGAAGGAGAGAATGCAATTAGGATGTAATTAGAATCAGAGTAGTCATTAGGATTCAAAAGAGAAAGGGATTCTCAGCTTTGATTCATATTCTTTCATTGTTATGCTTTCATGATTGTCATTTGATTACTTTTATGTAATTCAAGATAGGTTTATTGTGTGAGCTCACATATGTTATTTGTCGTTAACTCTTCACATGTTGTATTGATTTTCCTTTATGCAATTTCCTACTTTCCTAGATTAATGTTTCCTGCTTTCCTAGATTAGTTTCATTTCAGCAATTTAGATTAGATTACTTCTACTTCAGTCCTACATATACAGTGCATGTGCTTCGTAAGCCTACGAACCTAAAATTGACAAATTAAATGGTTGGGCAAATACTACAACGGAATTAAACGACAATATTTCTGCCTAACAGGTACAAGCCAAATGGCTCTCGCATGGCGTAGAATAATGAAGGCTCTCACGATGACATAGAGCATAGAGCATTGACATTCCAGTACTCTTGGCTCTTGCAAGCATAATGGCTCTTGGTAGATTAAGGATTAAGTAGGGAGAGCCTTTGGCCTTCAATGTTCCCGGTCTTTTGATCTCTGGTATATGTTGATTATGGATAGGTGTTCTAATCCTGTTTTGGTTTGGTTTGCTTCTCTTTTCTCTCCTCATGTTTCTATGATTCTTCGTGGTAGCAACTCCAGGTGTTCCACTGTTCACCAGATATGTGTAGTAAAGGTTGTTGTTGAAGTGACGAATTTCTATCATCAATTTATTTCGTAGGAGGATCGTGACACCATTTCAGTATTGGAAGAATAAGTTAGGATGGTTAGGGCGTATAAGGAAGATGAGGAAGTGGAAGAACAAGTGGGCAACATTATTCTTGACCTAGGCTGCACCAAAACCAAAAATTCTAATTTTTTCATAACTTTGGAACTCTACTGGCACATTAAGAGTATGGTAGCTCTAGGCATGCTTCCTAAAGACCAAGACTTCAGACAGCTCAAGCAAAGAATGGAGCCTCTCTAGGAGCATAATGATGTGTTAATGACTATGGCTCAATGGCTAGTCAAACACCATGGCAATTTCTTTATGTTGCCTTCGAGTGGTCGGTTGCATACAAGATTTTCTTCAGTTGTTTTCCTCCTAAGAAGTCACAAATTCAAATCCAGAGGGGGATAGGGTATGTATACCTCCGTAGACTTTACCAGTCAAATAGATTCGATGAGTGAAGGGGATCCATTGTCCCTCAAATAAAAGGGGGTCTCATACACCAATTTAAGATCACAAGCACCAAATAGTGTATGAGATCCTCTTTTCTCTTTTTGTATGAAAAGAAACTCCAAAAAAAAACATGTATTAAAAAAATAATATATTATTATAAAATTTAAATATATAAAATGAAAAACTATATATAATAATAATAATAATAATAATAATAATAAATCCATGTTTTCGTTGTATAATATAATAGAGCACATAATTTCAAGATAAAGATTTTCCCTAATAAGACTACCTCCCTCGTGTCTTCTTTCATGAAAGTAGGGATGATCACGATAATCATTGATTAGGCAAGTGGGTTTGACTCTATAATCTTTTAAAGTAGCAAAACATTCTGTTTTTGTTTTCAGGGCATACAGATTCTTCGGTTTTTATTCGACGAGTTTCTCTCGGACATTGCAGGTACATGCATACAGGCTACAGCACGCTTATCTCTGCTATTTTCTATCATGAAACTGCATAAACCCGAATTTTCATGGCTCATGTTGCTTGTAGTAGCAGCAAACTCATACATTCCCTTGTTTTAGAGAAATTGGGCTTATCATCTGAGAGCTTTTACTACCATTTCAGGAATGGTAGACAAATATTGTGCTCATCTCTTCATTTTTCTGGTGCTCCTGAACAACTATCCAATTGGTATTCTCATCAACCAAACACCAGTTTATTTACATGCCAATCCATTCTCAGCATCAACGATTATGCCTCCCTGTTACAAGCCTCCTCCAATAGCAAATCAATATATCAGGGAAAAATGCTCCATGCCCATCTGCTCGTCACTGGACTATGCCAAAACGTTCGTTTAGAAACCAATCTGGCTGCTCTCTATGCCATTTGTGGAACTATGATTGATGCACGCAAAGTGTTTGACAAAATCTCGGAAAGAACTGGATTCTTATGGAACATGATGATCAGAGGCTATGCCTGCAGTGGCCCCTGTGAAGAAGCCCTCAAGCTCTATTACCAAATGCAAGAGGCAGGCATATGGCCTGATAAGTTCACTTTCCCCTTTGTGATCAAGGCATGTGCTTCCCTATCCGCTATGGAAGTGGGCACGGAGATTCATTATCACATACTCAGAACTGGATTCGAGTCAGATGTTTTTGTAGGGAATTCTCTGATAACAATGTATGCTAAGTGCGGGAGTATGCACCTTGCCCACCAAGTGTTCGACAAAATGTCTAAGAGGACTGTGGTGTCATGGAATGCAATGATTGCAGGGTATACCCAGAATGGACATGCTAATGAGGCTTTGGCACTTTTACATGATATGCAACTAGAGGAAGTTACACCGGACTGTGCCACGATTGTGAGTTTACTGCCTGCATTTGCTGATTATGGATCTCTGCAAGAGGGTAAATGCATTCATGGTTATGTTATCAAGCGAGGATTTCAGTCAGATGGTCCAGTAGGAAATTCTCTTATATATATGTATAGTAAGTGCTGGAGTATAGAGGCTGCATGCAAAATATTTGATAGAATAACCAATAGAGATGTGGTTTCGTGGACTGCAATGATTAGTGGATACTCCCATAATGGTCATTGCAATGAAGCCTTGGAACTCTATCGTCAAATGCAACTTGCAGGCATCAAACCTAATTCACTCACCATGGGGGCGGTGCTCCCTTCGTGTGTTCATTTAGGAGCGTTGCAGCAAGTCAAGTCCATCCATGCTTGTAGTATCAGAAGTGGTTTTGACTCCCATGTTATTGTTGGGACAGCCCTCGTAGATATGTATAGTAAATGTGGAGATATAGGAATTGCAAGCCAATTGTTTAACAAAATGCCAACAAGAAATGTGGTATCATGGAATGCAATGATTTCTGGATGTGCTCATAATGGCCATGCGAGTGAGGCCTTGTCACTTTTCCATCAAATGCAACTGGTAGGCACAATACCTGACGAGGCAACCATGGTGAGTTTGCTACCAGCATGTGCTCATTTGGCAGCTCTGCAACAAGGTAAATGCATTCATGGATACATATTCAGAATTGGTTTCGAATTCGACGTGTGTGTGAGGACTGCCCTCATTGACATGTATGCCAAGTGTGGAAGTCTAGAAATTGCACGCCGTATATTTGAAAAAGTATCTGAAAGAGACGTAGTATTATGGAGTGCGATGATTGCAGGGTATGGAATGCATGGGTATAGTGCAGATGCTCTTGCACTTTTTTCTGAAATGCAGCATACAGGCTTGAAACCAAACCACGTCACCTTTACAAGTGTTTTGTATGCATGCAGCCATTCGGGTTTGGTTGATGAGGGCTGGAAATATTTCAATAGCATGAGCCGAGAATATTGCATCACGCCTGGGATGGATCATTATGCATGCATGGTTGACCTTCTTGGACGTGCTGGAAAACTTGATGAAGCAGAAGGCTTTATAAAAAAGATGCCATTAAAACCCAATGCTGAAGTGTGGGGGACCTTGCTTAGTGCCTGCAGAATTCACAAAAATTCTGAGGTAGGAGAACGTGTGGCAGGTTGCCTTTTTGACATGGAGCCTGAAAATGCTAGAAGCTATGTTCTCTTGTCAAACATCTATGCTGCAGCTGGCAAATGGGATGACGTAGCAAGGGTAAGGAGAATAATGCAAGAAAAGGGATTAAGGAAGACAGCAGGATGCAGCTTGATTGAAGTAAACAATAGGCTGCATGCTTTTGCTGCGGCAGATAGATTGCATCCTCAATCTAATGAAATTTATGCAATGTTAGAGTCCTTGGCTGGACAGATGAAGGAGGCAGGGTATATGTCTAACACAAGCACTGTCTTGCATGATGTAGAGGAGGAAATGAAAGAATACATACTCTGCAGTCACAGTGAGAAGCTAGCCATTGCTTTTGGACTTATCAGCACAAGTCCTGCAACCCCTATCCGGATAACAAAGAACCTCCGTGTTTGCAGTGACTGTCATATTGCTACCAAGTTCATCTCCAAGATTGTGAAAAGGGAAATCATTGTTAGGGATACAAGTCGTTTCCATCATTTCAACGAAGGATTCTGTTCTTGTGGGGATTACTGGTGATATCTACATTAACAATTAAAATCTAGAAGCTTAATTACAAAACAATTGTTCTTGCCTTTGCTAGCCCAGAATACGGCATCCGTTTGTAGCCTACTAGGTTATTTGGGGTCTTAAAGTCATATTTCATGATAAATTAAGGTGATGCAGGAACGTCTCTTGGTAACGCAAGAGAGGGGAGCTCTAAGCCATTGATCTCTCCATATCCGAAGACACTCAGCTGTGCAGTGTTCGGGGTATATGAGATTGACGTCAACCTCTTAATCCTCCGCAGGCAGCTCAGCTGTTGGATTGCCTCCCCCTATCCAACGGTCCACACAATTCCTTGACTTTTCTTTTTATTATTATGCATGTAATTTTGGATGGGACCTTAAGGTAAATGACGACATTTCCCATGAATTAATTAGTGGCTGGGCTGTTTATTGGTGAGGCCTTGGTTATATTTATGATGCTGGGTGGAACTTTAAGAGCTCAGAGGGGGGCTTTAAAAGTTTCGAAAGGGGAGATAAGCGAAAGGGAAGTAGAGGAGAAGAAGGAGGCGCTGGAGGAAATAGAAGAGAAGGAAGACAAAAGAAGTGGAGCAGGGGAAGAACCTAGCAACAGTAAAATATAAGAAATTTGGGTTATTTTAAATTTGTTGTGGGATTTCTTTTGAACTTTTGTAAGCCTAAGTGAGACTTAGATCAATGTGCACCGTCTTTTTAATGCTCTGATGAAGAATATTTGGCGTTGCAGTTACTAATAGCAATGGAAGCCCATTGAAGTATTATGCATGTAAATTTATAAAATTTGCAGTTTGATAGAAATGTTGGTTGTGCAAATTGACTTCCTCCCTTTGTATGTTTGTTTCTTTTAAGAATTGTGTGCTTCCGTTCACTTGTTATGTGCTCTAAGTTTAGATCTGGCAATTCTGGTGGTTATTGTTTGCATGCCAAGTTGGGCTGCACCAGCTTGGTAATAGAGCAAGTTTGAGACTTGCATGTGAGATTCAAAAACGATTCCAGCTAAGGAGAGCTCGCTGGATAGAATTATTGTGGGGAGAAAAACAGTGCTAGTAAAGAGAATTTATTGGATAGCACTGTAATAAGGAGAATTACACAAGAAAACAACTATATGGCACATAGAATGGGAGTAGGAATCCCAGCATGGGACAAAGGGCAGTTAGAGGGGCTATTAATGAGATTACGGAGATGTTGAGGGCCATGTCAGTGAGAATGGATGCAACAGAGGCAGCACAGAGAAGAGGGGCAAAGGCTCCACAAGAAGAAGTTGAGGAAGTTGAAGCCCCAAAGGAGAGGCTTATCAAGGCATTTTGGAGAGGTAGGCCAAAGATGAAAACCCCTACCTACTCAGGGAGCTTACCTAGAAAAATAGATTGATTGGATTAGGGACATGGAGAAATTCTTCAAATTTGAGCAAATCAAGGACCCCATGAGAGTGAAATTTGTATGCACAAAGCTGAAGGGGTATGTATCGCTGTGATGGGATAATTTGGAATTGGACAAATAGGGAAAAGGAAAAGATAAAATTAAAGCTTGGGTCAAGATGACTGCCAAGCTAAAGGGTGAATTTATACCGGTCGATTACTCTTTAAACCTGTTCTGTTTAAGAAGCTGCAAAACCTAAGACAAAAAGAGATGAGGGTGAAGGTATACATCGAAGAATTTTATACACTGTCCATTAGATAGTGATGAAGGAGATGAGGCTATTCCCAGATACCTTAGTGGCCTCCAATATGTTATTCAAGATGAGTTAAGTATGGTGCAAATTTGGTCTGTTGCATAGGCATATCAACTTGCCTTGAAGGACGGAGAGAAGCTATCTATAAAACAATAAAGTTCTCATGGTAAAGGAACAAGAGGTACAGGAAAGAACATGTTCGGAAGAGGACAAAGCAGCGAAAGGAAAGGAGAAGGCAGCAGTACAAGTGCCACAAACCACGATTCTAGAAGAAATTATGAAACTCCTAGAGGCTAAGGAACTCCTAGAGGTAAAAGAGGAAGATTTGGGGGAGCATGTTTCAAATGTGGAGCACAAGGAAAGAAGGATTATGAGTGTCCGGAGAAATAAAATGCCAACAAAAGGCAAGAAGGTAAAACTCATATTGCCCAAGGAGTGGAGAGCACAACTGGATCAATGATTGCAGATAACATTGATGAAGTGCAGCAAAAGTGTGGGGATTGTCTTATGTTTCAAAGCGTTCTATTGAAGCCAAAGCGTCAACTTGAAGAGGAAGAGTTGGAACAACAAAAGGCAATTTTTAAAATCAAAGGCAAGATTGGAGGCAAGTGTTGTTCACTTATTATAGATGGTGGTAGCATCAAGAACTTGGTGTCTAAGGAAGTTATTAAGAAAATGAATTTGAAATACACCTCCTATTTCATTGCCCATCGAGTCTCTTGGTTGCAAAGGGGACACCATGTCACTGTTTTAAGAAGTGTTTGGTAAATTAATGTCTTGGAAATTACCATGACCAAGTCTTACGTGATGTAGTACCAATAGATGTTACCATTTGTTTTTGGGGAGGCCTTGGCAATTTGACCGAAAAGTTGTTCATGATGGAGTAAAGAATACTTTTTGGCTGGAGAAGGGTAGAAAGAAATTTAGGTTGTTGCCCATGAAAGAAGAAAAGGGAGACAGAAACAACAATAGTAAGTACAACGGTGGTAGTAAAGTGATGCTATGCACAACAAAACAGTTCTTGATAAAGGAGAAGACAGCAAGATGTTGCTTTGCCATTTTGTCAAAGAATTTAAGTTCAGAAGTGAAGAGAAGTGACATAACAACAAAGGTTGGTGAGTTCTTAATGGAGTTTAAGCAAGTTTCTTTTAGATGAACTATTGAAGAAATTGCCACCCATGAGAGCATTTACCATTGAATTTCATTCAAGGTTCAAGTCTACCAAACAAAACGCCGCATAGATTGACTCTAGCTGAAAGCAAGGAAATCAATAGGCAAGTCCAAGAGTTATTGGACCAAGGATTGATAAAAGATGGCTTAAGCCCATGTGTAGTACCTATTGTACTAGCACCGAAGGAAGGAGGAGAATGGATGATGTGCACAGATTTAAGGCCATCCACATTATTACCACCAAGTGTTAGTTTCCATCACAGAGAATGGATGATTTAAGGCATTGTTTTAGTGAAGGGAAGTACTTCATGAAGATTGATTTAAAAAATGAATATCACCAAATTTGTATCCTTGAAGGAGCTAAGTTGAAGATAGATTTCAAGACAAAGGAAGGACTATATGAATGGTTGGTCAAGCAATTTGGGTTGACGAATACACCCAATACTTTTACGAGGTTAATGAATGAAGCACTGAAACTTGACTTGGGTAAGTTTGTAGTTGTTTATTTAGATGACATTAATTTTCAGCAAGACAAAAGAGGAGCATATGAGTCATTTAGGGAAAGTTATTGAGTAGTTGAAGCATGAGCTCTCACAAATCTATGAAAATGTTCTTTCATGAAAAAAGAATTGGTCTACTTGGGATTTATGATATCTCAAGATGGGTTGAAGATGGATTCGAAGTAAGAGCCATTGTGAAGTGGCCAATTCAGAGAAGTAAATTTAAGGTAAGAAGCTTTCCTAGCTTAGCTAGCTTCTATCATAATTTTATCAGGAATTTTAGTGGTGTATGTGCACCATTAACAACATGCATGAGAAAATGAGAGTTCCAATGGAATGTAGCAATGCAAAAAAGATGTAAATTGTTGAAGAAGGTAACTAAGAAGCCAATATTGGCTTTGCCGAATTTTGGGAAAGTGTTCCAACTCAATTGTGATGCCAGTGGGGACAACAATTGCAATAGTACTTAGCTAAGAGGGCAAGCCAATCACATTCTTCAGTGAGAAGTTGAATGATGCAAAGAAGAAGTACTATGTGTATGATTGGGATTTCTATGCCATCATTCCGACATTAAACAAGTGGAGGCATTATTTGTGGCCCAAGGAATTTTTTATTTTGGCACCGATCATCAAGCACTGCAATATATAAACAACGAAGAAAAGTTAAATCGACAACACATGAAGTGGGTGGAATTCTTGCAAAGTTGTTCATTTTTGTTGAAGTATAATTCTAGGAGATCCAATAGGGTCGCTAATGCATTGAGCAAGATCGCATTATTAACTACTATGACATTGGAAATGGTAGGGCCAAAGGAAATGAAGAATTTGTATGGAGCTAATGTAGATTTTGCTAAAGCTTGGGAAGTTAGCAAGGAACCATGTATTGGTGTTCGAACTCCATTCTTGGACTACTTTATTCAAAAAGGATTATTGTTTAAAAATTAGCAACTATGAATTCCAAGAGTGTTAGTGAGAGATGTTACCCCCCCGTAGCCTAGAGGTAACTAGAGGAGATCATGTCTCATGGCCAACAATGAAGACAATGATCTCGTTGATGATGATGATCAGCATGTCCACACATGGCAACGCAGTAGACGCCCTCAAATTGCCTCTTCTACTTCAAATCAACCAAGCTCATCACATTAAATCACTCATTGTATGGGAGATAGTAAGCCAACATCACCATGAGGTATGTTAAGTCATTTTTTCATCCGAGGTGTTGTACTTAATATACTAGGCATGTGAATGGGAATCATCAGTTAAAGTTGGATAATGGATCATAAGCTTAAGAAGTTATGTTTGTTTCCTTGTTTCACCTTGGTGGCCAGCATCTGTGCCCTAGTATCGTGTTGTCACCCCCAAGGAAAAGGGGTGCTACTGGGGGGGCCTCACAAGGGTAACATTCTGTTTTCTCACCATACTTAACACTTACCATCCTGGAGCCTGTCGCGGTGTGCTAAACTTCGGTAATGGGTCATGGTTCATTCTCTCATGAGAAGAGGGGCTAAAGGCCTAGAGATTGATTGTAGCTACTAGCAAAAAATAATAAATAAAGAATATTTCTAAAGAAAGAAAGATAAAATAGCAAAGGACTCTCAAAACTCAGACCATACTTGAGTTCTACCCTTTTTGTGTTCACCCCAGTCCCAAGCAATGATGTTATAGCTTGAAACCTTATAAAGGGGACTTGCAAATATGATAAGAGGACAATTAAATGATAGATTAAGGGGTTGGAAAAACGTAGCGCTTAGAAAGTGGTAACTCAAGAGCAAGCGCACCCTCCACAAAGGCACTCATAGAAATGGACTCAATGACACCATAAGCCATGCGGTAACCCCAATACTTACCACTATCACACTTACTCTTGAAGGGTTCTTTTCTTTCTTGTTTCCCCCGAGACATATCCTTCTACTTGGGTTTTTTCTTTCATTGTTTTGGTTGGCACACCTAATAGGGTCTGATGAAGGTCTTCCTATATTCAAACTCGCCAACTTATATAAAGTCTTGAATTAATGTAAGATTTGAAGGGGATACTTGATGTGAACTGTATATGTGGCTTATATATTAAGCAACATGTTACTTTCTATGATCTAAGGACTAATATATTTTATGAACGTTGGCTTTACTTGATTTTATACTTTGTTTTGATTTGGATGCACCTGACATGGTACTTTGAATGACGACCCGGGCTTTAACACAAGACGTTCCTTTATTGCAGGATATGGCACGTGTGATGCAGAGCATTGAGCCATTTGATGGCTTGACACACTCAACTACAAGCTCTCACATCTTCAGGACCTTAGACGACGAATAAATGGGCTTGATTCTGACAGATATGGTCATGATGGCACACTTATGGGCAGAAAGCCAATGTTCTGAACAGTGCACCCACACATACCCAGCCAT
The DNA here is from genome assembly GCA_010110895.2 of Picea sitchensis. Taxonomy (NCBI): domain Eukaryota; kingdom Viridiplantae; phylum Streptophyta; class Pinopsida; order Pinales; family Pinaceae; genus Picea; species Picea sitchensis. Next base: position 107,115 of record SNQJ01S0009857.1, on the reverse strand, counting down.
TTGATGGAGGACGTTGCATTTGGTTTGGCTTGGACAACATGTAGAGATGATGTACACCCTCCTCCACCATGGACGCCATCCTGCACACCTTTGGATGTTGGGCCTTTTTGATGATGATGTCATGCTAGGATTTGATGGGGACATTGGGGTTTGCTTGCCACATGGACACCACATGATGATTTAAGGTGGCATGGTAATTCTCCAACCTTGTTTGCATTTGGGATCATGACACATGGCCTTAGAAGGCCCTCCTTCACCTCTAGGAGGCTTGATGTCACCACATGTGTGGTTTTATGATTATTATTTGCATTTATTGTTATTGTAGAGGCTATTTTGAGGAGTCGGTTCCGCTTGTAACTTAAATTTATAACATTTTGTGGACAAAGTGCTAGGGTTTACCTTGTATAAATAAGGCTAACACTTCAAATTGTTTTTCATCATCACTTTTCTCTCACACTTGTGAGTGGGAGCTCTAAAAAAGTTTGGTATCTCTCTAACTTCTTGGATCCAGTGTGCTACTCTTGGAGGAGGATTGTTGTGAATGCTTTTCACTTTCTTGGATGATCTTTAGCTGCAACTAGGGTTTCGCTTGGCATAGCGACTTGAATAAGTGAGTAATTTGCTTTAATTGGATAAGTTTGCTCATGGTATAGTCATTAATTGTTTTCTTATTGCATGTTACTTTGTTCTATTAAAACCCTAGGAATGAAACATAAGTATTTATCTCCTTTAATACTTTGTTTGTCCTAGTTTGGTGAAAGCATTAAGAGACCTAGTCTCCTGCTAAGATTCAAAATCCTAAGGCCCGAGAGGCTTTGCACCTTAGGGTTTTGATCTTAGTCATTTGATCATTGACCTAAGTTGTCTCGAAGAGGGAAAGCGGCATCTAGTGCCCAAGAGGCTTTACACCCTAGAAATTGCTCTCTTGAAGGTTTTAGTCCTAAGGTCCAAAAGGTTTTGCACCTTAGGGTTTAAACCTCATTCTTCTTGATTATCTAAGTCTTTCTTCAAGTGTTGCATGCTTGACTCCATTGCCCTAGAAAGTCAATGACACTAATCTAGAATTCTCCTTGTGGTGAAAACACTCTTAGAATTAACATTCTCTCTCTCAAAGTGATTTGACTGACTCTACTAACTCTAACCATAGCAAACGAATGATATTTATTATTGTTATAAAAGTTTGTTACAACCACTAGGGTTTACTTTAATTATTGCATACTTACTTGAAATAGTGGCTAAAGATACTTAGAATCATAGGCTAACAATTGGATGTTATTACACTTGTTGAAGGCTTAATTTTGATACTCAATTGCTATATTTTTTAGTACTTTTTCCTATTGTTGTTACAAAACATTAATTGTTGTTATGCATTGTCTCACTACTATAAGTTTGCAATAACAATTGGATTTATTGATTATCTAATGTCTTAGATGTCATCGATGAACTATATTGTTGAACTTAAGCTTACATTGAGGGGGAGGGTGAGGCGGTGAATCAATATACGATACTTTTTACTTTATTTAACCATTCATCAATCATTAATTAGCTAAGAAACAATAATCACATATAAACCCAAATCACAATGCACAACATGGAAACCAAATTGAGGGAAAACAATAAAACTTATCTTTATAAATAATTGTAGACACCAACCTACTCTTACAAAGATTGTAGGAACCAACCTACCAGAGACACCAATCTCCTTAACTAAGCACCATCTCAATTAGATGTAGGCACCAACCTATTGAAGACACCAATTAGCAGCACTTGTAGGCACCAACCTATTGTTACAATATTTGTAGACACCAACCTGCTAGAGACATCGATCCCCTCACCTGAGCACCAATTCAACAAGATATGTGTAGACACTAATCCAAGATCTTCATACACAGAGTACTTCTGACTTCACTTGCATGTTTCATACTTCAGACATAGCCTCAAACCCTAGTCACATTCATCCTTCATACCCTAGCGAGTCTCATAGCATCATTCCCATAATATGATCCTAAACTGCAGCATCACAACCTCAAAACAACGCACTTCGCAGCATCACAGACCTTCAGTGCTTCATAGCACACCTTAAAAACAAGAAAACCTCTCAGGCTTCTCTTGCACACCTTTAGATCCCAAAAAAACACCCTAGCTCTTTTAACGCACCTCAAATCTCTTTTGTGCACCTCATACTTGATCTCTTGCTTGGTTGCTCTCCAAATGTGCACATCTATCCCATATTTATAGTATTTATGTCCTCACTTTTAGGGCCGACCTGTAAAGATTAGCTAAGCCGACCTAAATTTTATGGTTGGGTTGTCAAACGAAAAAAATCATATATCATTCCTAGGGAGTTAGAAGGAATGTCATATACCATTGGAAAGGTCTCATAATAAGATTTCCAACCATATAACCTATGCTCCCATTTAAGCTAGGTATCTAGGGTAAAAATGCCTTCAAGTATAGGGTATCCAAACTGAGCATCAAAAATCCAAAAACAATATTTCCAACAATCTCCATCATGCAATATTTATCTTGGACATCCATAGTCTTCCCTTGTCTTTGACATCAATGAAAACAATATTTCCAACAATCTTCCCCTTAAATGTCATTGATGGAAACCCTTAGTCAATTTTCATACTCCCATTCTTTGCAATTTTCCTCTGTCTGCAACTTCTCCCCCTTTTACATCAATGGCAAAGGGTTGCTCCCCCTAAGCTTGTGCTTCCCTTTACTAACGAGATGAGAGGGATATTACTCCCAGTTTCTGTTCCATACAACGCTTTTTTCTTTGACTTCGTAGAGTATGTATACACCACTTGAGGTTTTGCTTACATTTGTCACTAATCTTCATGAAGTTGATTTACTTATCTCACACCCTTTAGAATGAAATGTTAGGTTGTAACTTTGATCATACATTTGACTAACTCTTAGAAAATTGTGCTTTAACCCTTCAACATACAAGGCATTATGTGTCTTAGTCTTTCCATTATCAAGACTAACAGTACATTTTCCAACTATCCTTGCATAACCATTATCTTTAAAAGTAACACTGCCTCCTTTTTCTTCGTTCAAGGTGAGCAACTTGGTCTAGTCCCCTATCATGTGTTTTGAACATCCATTATCAATGTACCATTGATTCCCTTTATTTTTAGCATAAAGTGCAAGTCTGCATTCTTCCTTGTTCTATTATTTTTGCTTCATTTTCCACACTTTTGTGTATTCTTTTTTATGTTTGGTAATAACATCTTCTCTCTTTATTATGTTGTTTCTACAGTCACATGCTATGTGCCCAGAGTTATTGCACTTATAACATTCAACTTTATAATCAAGTAGGGGAGCAAATGAATTATAGTTTCTATCAACAAACCCATGAGAACTTCTAGTTGTGTTGCTCACATAATTATTCTTAGTGGTTTTATAAGAACCTATGTTTATATCTCTCACGTGATTACTTCCTGCATAAGCTCTATAATCTATTGTTTTATGACCAAAATTATTGCAAGAAAAACAATAGCCAAGAAAGAGATTTTGGTATCGATTTCTGGAAGGTCTTCTTGGTGGAACAACTCTTTTGAACTCATTCTTGTGGAAAGAATCATATTTTTGTTGTTCATCATTCATTTTCATGTTGTTGTTTTCATTATTGATAGAGCCTTTGAGAATATTAACATATCTTTAGGTTTTTATTCTTTTTCCTTTTTTGATGGCTTTATAACCTTAGTGCTTGCATCTCCCTCAAGGATCTTTTGTTTTTCATCATAGCCAAGATCTGTCTTGATGAATGTTGACCTTTGGAAACTGAGAATATTATCTAAGATTTTAGTACTATTTCCAAACCTCAAGCTTATATTCAATTGATCAATTGTTTTTTCTAGTTCATTTCTTAAGAAAACTATTACAACTTCTTGCAATTTTATTCCTTCTTTTTTTTTTCTTTTTTTCTTTTTTTCAGTTGGTTTCTCACCACTTCTTTTATCCTTTGTGTCTCTTCTAGTTGAGTCTTTAGGATGATAGTTGTCTTCTATGTTTCTTCAATATCATGATCATCCTCTTCAAATTTATGCAATTGTTCTTTCTACTTTCTATTATTTTCCTCAAGTCTATCTATTTCTTCTAAGGCACTAATGAGTTCTGCTTAAATATTTACTTCCCCGTCAATGTCTTATTCTTCTTTTGATTTGTATTTCTTATTGTCTTCATTTTGTTTATCATTAGACTTTGTATCCATGGCTATGAAGAGTAATTTTTCTTTGTCAATATCAGAAACATGTCCATCACTTTCTTCAGACAAGGTATTATCCTCTCTAGAGTAAAAACTCTTCTTCTTAGTATACTTTCCTCTTTTGTGTATATAAGGTTTGTTTCTATTTATGTTCCTCTTTAATATTATTGTCCTTATTATTATTGTCTTCCCTTTTTGCATATGGACATTTAGTAGCAAAATGTCATACTCTACCATAATTAAAACATATGAAGGGTATCTTACCTTTGTGATTGTCAAATCCTCTTTTTAGCTTTCTCACAAATTGTGTTTCTTCTATATCTTATTCATGGCTGGAACAATCATAGAATTTGTGTCATTTTGTCTTCTTTGATGGTTTGAAAGTTGTTTCCATCTGTGCTAGCTTTTTTTTTTCTGTCCTCATCTCATATTCAATAAGAATCCCATGCAACTCATCCATCATTAGATTCTCTAGATCCTTCATTTCTTCAATGGTAGAGACCTTCACATCAAATATCAAGGGGAGAGATCTCAACGCCTTTTGTACAATCATTGGCTCTTCAAAATTCTCACCAAGTCCTTTGATGGTGTTGGCAATTTCATCCACTCAAAGAAAATAAGATACAACGTTTTCTTCGTCTTTCATTTTCAAACTCTCGAACTGTCTTATGTAAGTTTGAAGCTTTGCCTTGTTAACCTTGTCATCACCTTCATAGATGTTTGAAGTTTGTACCAAAATTATTTTTTTGATCCACAATGCATCACCTTAACCAACTCATATTCTGATAGACGAGACAAGATGGCATTCATGGCTTTTGCATTATGTTCACTAGGATTCTTCCCAGTCGCATCTGTTGGTGGAGTTGTTGAGGATGTATAATCATTCACGACTGAATTCCAAATATCAAACCCAAGATCCATTAGATAAGTTTGCATCCTTATACTCCTAAATGCATAGTTTGTTTCGTCAAACAATGGACCCTTGTTTGTGAAGAAAACTTATTAACTAGCCATGTGTGCTCTTGAGATCTACCTTCCATTGGTTAAATTGTTTCTGAAGGAACTTGCTCTGATACCAATTGTTGAACTTATGCTTTTACTAAGAGGGGGGATGAATCAATATATGATATTTTTTACTTTATTTAACCATTAATCAATCATTCAGTATATGAGAAACAATAATCGCATACAAACTCAAATCACAATGCACAAAGTTTAGGATGGAAACCCAATCGAGAAAAAACCATAAAACTTATCTTTATAAATGTATGTAGGCACCAACCTACTGGAGACACCAATATTCTCAACTAAGTACAAAATCAACAACACCTTAGACACCAACCTATTATTACAATACTTGTAGACACCAACCTGTTGGAGACACCAATCCCCTCACTTGAGCACCAAATCAACAAGATATGTGTAGAAACCAATCCAAGATCTTCAGACACATATTACTTCTGACTTCACCTGCATGCTTCATACTTCAAACATAACTTCAAACCCTAGTCACATTTAGCCTTCATGCCATAGAGAACCTCATAGCATCCTTCCCATAATTTGATCCCAGATTGCAGCATCACAACCTCAAAACAACATGCATTGTAGCATCACATACCTACAGTGCTTCATAGCACGACTTAAGAACAAGAAAACCCCTAAGACTTCTCTTACACACCTTTAGATCTGGAAAAGACACCCCAACTCCTTTAGTGCACCCAAGATCTCTTATGTGCACCTCAAACTTGATCTTTTGCTTGGTTGCTCTCCAAATGTGCACATCTATCATGTTTTTATAGTATTTATGTCCTCACTTTTAGGGTTGACCTATAAATACTAGTTGAGCCAACCTAAATTTTTTGGTTGGGTTGTCGGACATAAAAATTCATATCTCCTCATTCCTAGGGAGTTAGAAGGAATGTCATATATTGTTGGAAAGTTATCATAATAATCTTTCCAACCATATAACATATGCTCTCATTTGAGTTAGGTATCTAGGGTAAAAATGCCTTCAAATATAGGGTATCCAAATTGAGCATAAAAAATCCAAAAACAATATTCTTAACAATCTTCATCATGCAATATTTATCTTGGACATATGTAATCTCCCCTTGTCTTTGACATCAATGAAAACAATATTTCCAACATATATAACTTGGTAATTGTTTATTTTATGTTTTGGATTGTTTATTGTCTCGTACATGTGAACCAATTACCTTGTTACCTTCCTTACCTTTCCTAGACCTAGACCTAACATCTAGGTGACCAAGATAGGGGGTTGTAGGCTTGGTTGATCTTGTTATTTGATCCCTTCAGGTCACTAGGGAATCCTCTCTTGTGTTAGACTTTATTCCATCACTAAAACGAGAGAAGTATCTACTAGTTAAGTGACAGTTGTAGAAATTTCCAATTGTTACATAGATAGGTATCTTGTGGAGGCTTTGCACAAGTACAAATCCTGTGATAACATTTTTTCATTGTTACAAGGAAAATATCTTTATGGCTAGGGGTAAACCACAACAGAAGGAACGACACCTAGAAATCAACTCTAATCCCAAGTATGCTATATAAACGAAATTCTAACAAGACAAGGCTAAGAGCCTACCTCGTCTAGACGTTCAAATAAGACCATCATTGAGCACACAACTCAAAGTTTTATATCTGCAACTTGTCCTCAACAACAAAGATATGCAAGCATATGGTGATAATATATAATGTCATCATATAAATTAGCATAATCCATTAACATACATGAAAAATACTCCCATGGAATAGTAATTAAAATATTTGCAAGATATCAATTAGACGAGAAATAGTATTTCTATTAAAATAATCAACAGAAGTACATAGCTGACAAACTTATGTAACAACACATATCAGAACCGAGAAACTAAGTCCCTCCATCTAGGCCTCCACCACTTCAATCCTCCACAAAGGAAAGCTCATATATAGGAGTCAATTTGGCTCTCCATCAAAAAGAAGGAAGAGCTTGGGGGATTAACACAATAAGTTCAGACTTTCAAGGATAAAGGGATGCAGACTCAATATGAAGTGAAATTTATCCAAAGTGTCTTTTCTCTCAAAGTTGAATTGTCGAATTATCCTCAAGGCTTGGATATGGCTCAATTTACAACCTCCAAATGGAACTGAAGGGCCGATTCAAAGTGTTTCCAGTATATGGAAGGTCAAGGATCATGGATCCTATGACATGGCATGGAAACCTGACATAATTTTTAATTTTTGAGCACCAAACATGATCTATGCGAGCTGTAGCGGAGAAACATGCGTATATGTTTGTTGTATAACTGATAGGGCGTGTATATGTGTAAAAATGTGCATTTTTGGCTCTAGAATGAACAAAAAGGGGACTTCAAGTATGCAAAGGGTAATGGAAGGACATCCAAGCAAGTTTGCATGGAGTGAGAAAAAATTTGTTGTAACATTCGCCATTGTTGGGGAGAAATGAGTCATTCTTCCTATGAAATCCTTTAAGTAAGCTTACCCCAAATCCTTATTCTACAAGCTTACCTAGTGACTCCACTGAAGGAAGAATCATTTCCTTTACCTTTTGATGATCCTACCCTAGGAGATCATCTGGGGACCCCACTGATATAGGAGGGTGTCATCCTATTCCAAAACCTTTTCATATTATCAAATAACATAACTATGGCACCCTAGGATGAAATGTATCCCTCTATTGACTTTGAAAGCATTCTTGGATACTCAAATAAATGCGATATGGGATGGATGGAAAACTATCCAAAATTTGAGGGTCGGGTATGTTAGCACTCTATAAATTTTGTCTGGCTGATAGAAAAACGACATAGGTAACTGTTTCAATCAACTTTAGAGCTGAGGCACTAACCTGCTCAACTCAAAGAGGGATCTCTCATGTCACTTGACATTTCTTTAGAAATTAGTGGCTAGATTTGTTTCATTTTGGGGGGTATTGTGAAGTTGTTGAAGAAGTGGGGGGTAACATTTGGGCTATGGAGTCAGAAATAAATAATGCAATAGTAGGTCATTAGAACTTATCTAGAGGAGAAAGGCTAAGTGAGGCAATGAGTCTGATTTTTCAAATTGAAATTTTCATGGCAAAAGACAATAAAGGAAAACACATGACTGCTTCAGAGCATATTAAAATGAATTTTGAAATATTTTAGAAGAGAAATCACATGAATTTAAATTGCTAAGTCTAGAGCATCATCAGATGAATTCCAAACTTTTAACTCTCCAATTTAAAAGAGGAACTTGCAAATGGAATTTTAAGGACACGGGAAACACACACTATGAAGGAAGACAAAACTCATATCACGGCCAATTAGAATCTTTTCATAAACAGTTCAAAAAATTGTTTCTGCATCATATATTCAGTTTAAATCCATGATTTTACAAAGTCTACCTGCAACGAGGGCAGGCCCCTTCCTCCTCTCATGCCTTCTATATCCTCGGGATGATATATATATATATATAGGATTTACTTGTGGAATTCAAAACGATTAAACTTACCCATAATTCTCAAAATAGAGGTCAGTTACAAAAAGGAATAATGTATAACAACAGTTCTCCTACTTTAAAGGGATCGTTACGAACAGGTCTGACATATCTGGGGATTTTTCCTTTGAACGCCATATGTCCAAAAAAAATTGGAACATACTCAATTCTACCTGAGAATTCATTCCAGCTTGGCGATTTCCTCTTTTAGAGTGCTCAACCAGGCTAGCTGATTTTCTCCAACGCTCTCAACCGCCTCAGCTCTGATTTTTATCTTTTATCATTTTATCCTTTTCTTCTTCATTGCTTGCTTGTATAGGTCGTCTACGTGTCCATTGATGATTAGGTCCCTCATAATAGGATTTAATCTGACCCCTAATTCTGGTTCTGTCATAGGGTCAGTATGGAATTTGGTTGCTAATATCTGCGCAATTGACCTTTCTTTCTTACTCATTGATAAGCTTGTCATGTTAGTTGAAAACCTTGTTTTACTGGATACTGTTTTATTAGCTTTGTCCGTGTTTTCCAACTTTGCAGAAACCACGATTTTTTTTTCTTAACTCTACAAAAATCAGGAAATCGATCCAGTTTGAGATTACTTCACTTATGAATGAGACGACGATTTCCCAGAGTAGAATAATGCCACCCATATTTGAAGATCGGTAGTCTTTGAGTCGCAATCATGAATTACTGACAAGATTACTTGCAGGTACGTTGGTTTATCACACTTGGCCAATCTATTTCGAATGATGAGCCTTTGAGTTAGTTATCCAACGATGTTCACCTGACATTCTTCGAACGTGAAGTACCTGAACAAGTGATGTGAGGTGATTTGACTAGTCATCACCTTCCCCCACATGAATTATTGATTTGACATATTAGACCACGTGACATCGGGGCTTTTGGGAAAATGGTTTCAGGCAAACTGTTTTTCTCCCCAATGTACCTCTGAGGGCGCCACACATCCATGAATAAAACCACAGTAATTTTCCCCAACCTGCCTTCACATAATTAAATTTCGTGCTATTTCGTCGCCCGATATGGGTCTCGACCGTTGATCTAGGCTGCTTAAAGATCCACGGTCCATCGGATCCTCTCCTTTGCGCTCCTGCTATATTTGTCCACATGCTACCACATATGACCTGGACCTCCAAATCGCACCATGTCTCTACATCGCTTTAGTCACCCGCTAAATATGAAACTAGGATTTCAAGTGTAATTGTTATGGTGATAACAGGGTCATTACTCATGTTGTAGAGTTTTTGAAATATGTGTGGGGATTAGAGGAGAAACATGAGGATGTACAAATAAAATTATTTATATGTTCCCTACCATTTGAATATTTACAAAACTAGATCAAGTATTATTACAAACCAAAGAGTATATCTTCTCTCACTGATCTCCTTAACATATTTCTTGAGTTTTGGACTCCACAATCTCAAACGTATGAAGATGTTCTACGAGAGATTACCAAAGCCTTTATCCTGGAAGGGTTCCTCCCTGGCCCTATTATATTAGATTTCAAGGAAGTGTACCATGTTAAAGAAGAATACTCTTTTGAGAATGCTCACCCACATGAAGATGAGATATTGGTACTCCCTCCACTAGTTGAGGAAAATGAAGAATTCATTGACGAACAAAAAATTGAAGAGCAGACTCATGAACAGGGTTACCAAACTCTCGAAGAAGAGCGAGAATCACCTCATGATTTCATTGAATACACCAAAGATTTTATTAAAGAACGAGATTCCAAAGAGGTGACTCACAAGGAAGGTCACCATGTACATGAAGTGGAACATGAGCTGCTTTATGAGCCTATTGAAGAACACTTTGAAGAAGCACACCATGTTGAAGACCCAATCCACAAAGAAGACCATCATGAAGACGAGACATCGACATTTTCTCTTCTATCTCATGAAAATGAAGTCATCCAGACTTCCATTCCTCCTACACATGAAGAAGAGAATGTGGTAAGTTGTATTCCTTTCCAAGTTTTTGATGTTGCCTCATTTCATGATTTGGAAAGTGAAGTAGTTATGGAAGAACCCTTGCATGCATTAGACCCTTCATGCTATAATAAAGGTGATGATGCAATTGAAGATATTGATGATTTTATACATGTTGGGAGATGTAAATAGGATATGATTTGTTCTAGTTTTGATGGAGATCTCATTTATGACATTGAAGGTTGTTTTCAAATAAAGAATATAGAATTGTTACATTTAGAACAACTATATGTGATTGTTAATGATTCAGATGTGTGGAAACATGAAGACAATATGATCATACATTTATTTCAGCCACCCAGGAGTGAACCATTACACCATCCTCATGATGATGCCCAACCCTTTCCTGGAGATTTTGATACATGTCATTTTGAGCACTCAAATTTATTCTACGAAGAATATCTTCAACCACTTGTATGCTCTAATTTTGATGAAGATGAGGCCATGATTTTCCTAGGACAAGAATTTCATAAAGGAAGTTTCCAACCTCTTTTGTTTCTTCACCTTGTTATATCACTGAGGATACAGTGGGGAACCATGTTCCTGTTTCCAAGTTGTCTATGGGAAAAAAAAAATATTTCAATTTGAAGGAAGAATGGAGGCGTTAAATAAAACATTGAGATCCTATTTTTCCAGTCTCCCCTTGAATAATTATCAGTCATCCTCCAGATTCCTATTCATCCCTCATGGGCCTTGGGGAGCGATGAGAGCCAATATAATCATTATTTGGAGCCTTTGAATAAGCCTTGTGATATTTTATTTTGTCATAGCCCTATTCAAAGATGGATAGGCCAAGCTTGTGAAGATTTCTCCTTTCATGACTTTATCCCCCCCTCCTACCTCCATGAGTTGAATTCTATGATTGAATGTGGTGTAGTGTTTGTTTCAACTCATGGTCATTTTGTGCTTGATTTATATTTGATATGGTTCATAATAAAATACAGTGGTAGGAATTTTGATAAAATGTTGGGATGGCTTTGTTGGTTATATGATTTTACCTAGATTTCCTTGTCTTAGCTTAGGGTAGGTATGTAGGTCATTTGCATCCTTGCATTTCATTTGTATATATTTGCATCATGCACTCATGATAGTATAGTATTGCATTCATCTTGTATTAATTTCCTTTATTTATTATTGTTATTTCTTTATTAGGTATTCATTTTTGTTTAGTTTGATTCTTTTGAAGCGTAAAAAATTTTATTTCTAGCATGATTTTGGTATACTATCCCAGGTTGATCACATCCCTTATCTTTGATAATAAAGTGCTATTGTTGTTAGAAGTGGTTGCATGATTGCAAGTCTTGGGAAAATAGAGATGTTAAGGTTCTCATGCGCTCTACGTTGAGAACATGTCCCCATGTTGGAACCAGATGTTAACCCCCCCAGCCTAGGGATAACTAGAGGAGATCATGTCTCATGGCCCACAATGAAGACAATGATCCCATTGATGATGATAATCATCATGTCCACACATGATAGCCCTGTTATCGTGCAATATGTACTTTCCCAAAGACTAAAGGCAAGTAGGATTAGATTAGCGTAACATTGAGGTATCCCTGTCACTATCACCCCAACAAGCTACCACTTTCTTTTTATGAGGAGAAGAACTCACTCCAAGGGAGACGTCCCAGGACCTAGTTGGTTGACGAAGGGAAACTAAGACCAGGGAAAAACCCACCCCTCTCTATAGGTCAATCAAATGAAGGAAGTCACTTAGTAAGGTTTAAAGGGTCAAGGGGAAACCAAAGTGAATGGTACATTCCCTTTACCGATCAAATAACAAACGTTAGCAATAACCAATAATTTCAATGCTCTCAATTAGTGAATTCAATATTAAAGAATGCTACTAGAGAAATTATATGTATAAACAAAGATAAATGTACAACATTAGCAATGTATCCAGAAATTGCAAGTTATGATGAAAACAATGAGATATAAAGATTTTACAAATGATAATACTTTTGTCACTTACAATTTCAAGTTTAACATCAGTCAATTAATGACTTTAAAACTGTCTAAACACTTATAACAACAACGACTTGATAGTGATGAAAGCAGTAAACACTTCAGAAAAGTACTTCTTTAAGGAAATAACACACACAATTTTGGCATCAAATGATAGTAACGTACCTAGTACAATTTTCTGGGTAGTTCTCTTGTTAATATAGGCTGATTAGGGTTGCAAACGGTGGTTCTAATAGCAACAACAACTTCAGAAATGCACTTATAATAACAAAAAGAAGTAGTTCAAGGCCTTAAGGTGATATCACCTAAGCTTATGCAATTTTTTGGGTAGTTTTAATTATCAAGTACATCCTAATGTGTTGCTAAAGTTGGTTTTAGCAAAGGGTAATGGCAACAACAAGTTTGTGATTCTAGAATAGGTTAGTGAGTTAGGTTAATTTAGTAAGATAACAAGTAAAAGATGAGTGTAGAGTTGGTGATCTTGTCAAATAGATGATGAGGAGAGGACTAGTTCCTTTTAAGGGTAGATGGAATCAAAGCTGGCGGCTCCTTTCTAGGGTTGTTAACTTATGATAATGCACACAATTCAAGAAAATCCAAGACCTAGGAGGAATAGCACCTTAAGTTCTCCTAGGTTTCTTGACCATAAGAAGAGAGGTAAGCTAGGGAGTATGCACTTCTAGGCCCTAGCGCCTCCTTCCTCTTGAAGAGTTTGTGGATGAGAATTATCTTCAACACAATAACTAAGTAAAAATTTCAAGGGAGCTAGCATTTTAGGGCCCTAGGGTTTCACCAATTACTAAATCAATTTATGAAGCTAGGAAAATAAAAAGTAAGAAAGTTATCACTTTAAGTTTCTTACTTCAAGCATTAAATACACCATGCAATTTCATAATATTGTATGAGAAAATAAAACCATTCAATAGATGACAAAATGCGGATTTTACTTATTTGTACCAAGAATAATCATGAATATACCATGCAATATCACCATAAAACTTCAAAACAATGATCCAAGTGCTAAAACAAGCCTCCAAGAAGAGTGGCGCCTCATTATTTCAGCCAAGTACACCCAACTAGGGAGAAATTTTAGACCCCTCCTTTTCCAATGACAAGTTTTGATGAAAATGAATGTCACTTCTTGTTTATTTATACAAAAACTTGACCTTAATTAAGTTTTAGGTCCAAAAACCAGGCCGACATGGTCAATTTCTTACAAAAATTAAATTATGGACAAAATAAAATTAATTTGCATCTAAAGACCCTCTTAAAGGTGATTTCATTCCCTTCTAGGGTGACGTTGGGCCTCCATGATGAAACGTTGGGCTCAGGAAGTGAAATGTTGGGCCGCCAAAGGCCAAAATCCTTTCCCACACATGCTAATAACCTCAGGACTACCCCTAAGGTGACAACCCTAGCAAGTAGATGACGTCAAAGGTTGCATAGGTGACTTCCAAGGCCTCCAAAGGCCAATATTCAGGCGGGAAGGGCACAATCCGCTAGTTCTAGGTCCACCAAAGTGCCTCCAAAGGCAATGTCCTTCTTTCCTCTAGTGCAAGCCTTCAGTCTCTTCTTACCCTCTGGCTGGGGTTTCAGTGTCCATATGTGGCATTTGAGCCCTAATAAAGGTCTGAGCTAATCATTGTCTCATGTGTACCTGTCCATCGGGCAAGGTCCTGCAGATACAACAAGTACGCCCTCCAGGGGTTCATAAGTCACAAGGATCATAGCATGTAAATAACATCCAATAATTAAATCACCTGAACATGTGCATAAAGCCCTCCTTAACCCTAAACAAATGCTCAAAGACGTTATGCAATTTGACAAGTTTAGGTTTGGAGAGGGTCTCAGGGTGTCCTACTGGGATAATTCCCCTTAAGTTTGGGATGTTTCCCAGGTGGAGTCTGGTCCAAGTCATGCAAGTGTATGAGGTGGCATGGGGTAAATATTTGAGCATGGGGTGCATGTGATAACAGGGAAATGTAGAGTCTTACATGTGGGTGCCTTTGTGGAGGGTGAGTTTCACCTTGTCATGGATGCAATTGTTTCATATCCCATTCATTTCCATTTATTCTTAGCTTTATTTCTTTTGATCTTTTTCTCTTATGCTACAAGGGAATAGTTGAGGGCCATTTTCATGGCTTGGTGACCAAAGGTGACAGTGTCATTCACAAATCAGTTCATGGAAATGAGAAGGTTGGCTCGTGATGAGACCTGCTTTCTCTTGGCTATGCAACCAAGAGCCATTACCCTAGCTTGGTGACCAGATAGGTGGTAATGTCATACCACTACATGTCCATGGTCATAATAGGTCAGCTCGTGATGAGACCTCCTATCCATCAACTAATACCTTGAGTATTTGTTTTATCTTATGGGTGTCCTTTTCTTACTGAGAATATTTTCATTTCTTTCTCAGGGATCCCTGGGTGAAGCATATCAAAGGTTTCAAAATGGATTTTAACTCTTGCGAGCTACTTTTACCCTCTATGCCTTTATCCCCTTCTTCCCACAAGGTAAGGTACAACCTTTACTAGTGTAGCCAATCCCAATGCCCAAAAGACGGGATATGGAAGGAATAAATATGGAAAGTGATAAGTATGGAGGGAACAGATGATGACTCTTCAAAAACCCACCCAATAGAAACCCATCCTAAGGGGAAATCAACTTATCAGGGCACTATGTCACCCTTCCAGGTTTAAACAATGCAAAGAGCATAATTTCCAAGAAAACGTCATGAAATGAAGAAGGATTCAATACAACATGTTCAAGTGCTTCAAAAATCAGAGTGATACATACCATGATACCCAGACTCATTACCTTATGGACAAAGACCCACTTCTACCTCAGGATCAGACTAGTATGATGGACGTTGTTGTTAGCGATATGTGGGTTGTACTTGAAGAAAAGAGGGGGGGCCTGGGGCTATGCTTAGGTCGTCTGGCTCTCGAAACTCCATGTCTGGAACCTATGGGCCTCGAGACACAATCTCCTTATTTACCCCTAGGCTAGGGGATAACATCTAGCTCCAACTCGGGGCCATGTGCTCACTGTAGAGCGCATGATAACCTCATCATCTATGGTATGATATGTTCCTACTAAATCTCAACAAAAGATATTAGTAACATCTAGGGTGGTGATATCACCCTTTTTCCATATATGATGTCGAAATAAAAGCATTAAGAATCTAACATATGATTATGAGCATACATATATACAAATGAAGGAAATCAAACATGAAAATGTAACTACAACTATACTAGAACGATATGTAATGGTATGTACAATGGATGAAAATGCCTACCTACTTACTTACTGGTTGAATTCTAGGTGTAGTCATATAACCACTAAAACCATCATAGAAATGCCTCATAATACATGTTTCTGTGCTTCATCATAAACCAAAAAAATGGCAAGTTAAGCACAAAAATAACATGAGTTAGAGCATGTATCATATCGTAGGAAATCGTAAAGTCTAGCTCATGGAGGCGAGAGGGAGGGACAAGATTATACCAAGTTACACTTCTAGGAAAGTACTCAATCCATATTATAAAGGGATCTTGAAAAGTCAAAGGCTCAAAACATTGACTCAAAGAGTCTAAAGGTTGGTTACCTTGGACGTCATCACATCATGAGGTCTGAGAAGGGACTAGCAAGAACCAAGAGGATGATTGGAAACTTCTTAGGGGAGAGTTGAAAGATTGAGATAATAAACTTCTTCTTAAGGGACAAGGGACATGTTTCCCAACTGCATCCTTAGTGACATAATGAGGTAAATTAATCGAAGGGAGTTGGAAAACCTTGTCACAAGTTTCCTTCTTTAGGAAAGAAATGTCCTCACCCTTATCAAGATCTGAGCACAATGGTGGTTGATAATATTCGTTGTATAATAAATCCAAGTGCTCAAAGGAATGCTCATCATAATCCTCAATGTATGACCGGAAATCATCATGAGAACATAGCACCAGGTCATCCTTGCATGTTTGGAAGATGTATATAAATATATCATCTCCTTATTTCCAAATGTCAGAATTAGTAGTAACTGGATATGATAGTTGTAAAGGCAACATTTGGAGATGATCCTCAATGTTGTAAATAGGATCCCCATAATAACTGGTCACATCCCATTTACGTGTCCCAACACGTATGAACTCGTCAATATTATTAACCATATCATTTCCTTCATCATAACATGAAGGGCCTAAAGCATCCAAGGGCTCCTCTAACACTTCTTCACTTTCCAAATCACAAAATAAAGCATCATCAAAAACATGGAAAGGGAAACAACTTAGTGTATTCACTTATTCCTATGTAGGAGCGTCAAATGCTTGGATGACTTCATCAAATGGAATAGCAAGCATCAATACCTCATCCTCATGACTTGTTTCTTCAGCTTCATCAAAATTCAAAGGGTCTAGCTCGTCCAAGGAATCCCTTACTTCTTCACCTTCTGAATCATAGAATAGGGTATCCTGAAAAGGAAAATGACTGACCTCATTCTCTTCTTCTTGTGCAGGAGGAATAGGATCTTGGATGGATTCATCAGAGGGAGGAGAACATTTTAATACTTCATCAACATGTTTGATATCTTCGGGTTGTTTCTCTTCAACCAGGTCCTCATTATCCTTGGTAGAAGCATGAGTAAATTCTTGCTCTTCCTCGTGGGATTGGTAACCTTAATTGGGATTCCTCTCCTCAAAACCTTGTTTGCCAACTAATTCCCACCATTCATTAAATCTTCTCACAAAGTTATTACGGGTAGCTATGTCATCTAGGTTAGGAATATCTGAGGTATCCTCAGAGTAATCAACCTTGATTTCTGGAGTAGAGAGATGTTCTTCCTTGGGCGAGGAGACATTTGCCTCAATTTATGTAGCCATATGAAAGGATTCTTGGATTTTTCTCTGCTCCTTTTGATTGAGGAGGAATCCTAATTGTGTTAAAAGTGTATTAGTATAGAGATAAATGAGATACTTGTCTTTAAGACTATGACTTCTAGGAATTTGTTGTAACAAATTCTCGAACCTGGTATGGAACTCCTTGACAGTCTCTGTTAGAAAAACAGGACCAGGGAGCAATAAAATAAAACAAATGCGGAAACAAAACACAGAAGATACACAATACAATAGAGATGCATATTTACGTGGCTCACCTAGTGTGGGCTACGTCCACCAGAGAAATTGCCAGGTCCTTCCTTTATTATTATCCAGAAAATGAAGGGATACAACCTACAACAAACCCGATGTAACTTCCTCTTCTTTCTCTCACAGTCTTCTATCTCAGAATACAATATTCGCCATCAAATCATAGCCACAATACATTTCCCTCATAAAAGAGGGTTGTCTTCTAGGGAAAAAAACCCTAACATAATCTCTACCATTAGATCTGTGACCTTATAATGAACAGTCCAGATTTACAATGAAATTACAATATACATTTACAAGGCAATTTTTACTCTAGGGGCCCACTTGCCCCCAGACCCCCCAACCGGGTTGATAGCCCCCCCG
>SNQJ01S0009857.1:71966-84833 GCA_010110895.2 Picea sitchensis | reverse complement strand
TATTGTAATTAATATACTAGGCATGTGAATAGGAATCACTGGTTGAAGTTGGATAATGGATCATAAGCTCAAGAATTTATGTTTGTTTCCTTGTTTCACCTCAGTGGCCAACATATGTGCCCTAGTACCGTGTTTTCACCCCTAGGGAAAAGGGTTACTACTAGGGGGGCCTCACAAGGGTAACATTTTTTTTTCCCACCATACTTAACACTTACCATCCTGGAGCATGTCGTATAAACTTTGTTAATGGGTCATGGTTCATTCTTTCATGAGAACAGGGGATAAAGGTGCAAAGTTTGATTGCAGCTGCTAGAAAAAGAAGAATAATGCTAAAGAAAGAAAGAGAAAATATCAAAGGACTCTCAAAATCCAGTCCATACTCTAGCTCTGCCCTTTCCACATTCCCCCCAGTGCAAAGCAGTGATGTTATAGATTGAAACCTTATAAATGGGAATTGCAAATATGATAAGAGGGAAATAAAAATGTAGATAAAGGGGTTGGAAAAATGTGGCACTTAGAAAGTGGTAACTCAAGAGAAAATGCACCCTCCACAAAGGTTCTCATAGAAGTGGATTCAATGACACCATAAGCCATGAATTAACCCCAATACGTACCACTACGACACTTACTCAAGAAGGGTTATTTTATTTCATGCTTTCCCCAAGAAATATCCCTCTACTTGGGTATTTTCTTTCACTATTTTGGTTGGCACACCTAATAGGGTTTGATGAAGGTCCTCCTATATTCAAACTTTCCAACTTATATAAAGTCCTAAGCTAATGTGAAATTTGAAGGGGATACTTGATGTGAACTGTTTATGTGGCTTATATCTTAAGTAAAAACTTAATTTGTATGATGTAAGGACTAATATATCTTATGAACATTGGCTTTACTTGATTTCATACTTCTTTTTTTATTTGGATGCACCTGACATGGTACTTTGAAGGACACCCCGGGATTTCACCCAAGATATTGTGTCTTTATTGGACAATATGGCACATGTGATGCAGAGCATTGAGCCATTGGATGGCTTGACACACTCACCTACAGGATCTCACATATTTTGGACCTTGTATGACAAATAGATGGGCTTGATTTTGATAGATATGGTCATGATGGTACACTTATGGGTAGGAAGCCCATGCTCTAGACAATGCACCCACACATTACCCAACCATTTGATGGAGGACATTGCACTTAATTTGGCTTGGACAACATGTACAAATGATCTACACCCTCCTCCACCATGGACACCATCCTTCACACCTTGGACGATGGGCCTTTTTTATGATGGCATCATGCTAGGGTTTGATGGATATGTTTGGGTTTGCTTGTCACATGGACACCACATATGATTTGAGGTGGCATGGAAATTATCTAACCTTTCTTGCACTTGGGATGATGACACACGGCCTTGGAAGTCCCTCCTTCACCTCTAGGAGGAGTGACATCACCACATGTGTGATTTTATGATTTATTATTTTCATTTATTATTATTGTAGAGGCTATTTTGAGGCATCGGCCCCACTTGTAACTTAAATTTATGACATTTTGTGGACAAATTGATAGGGTTTACCTTATATAAATAAGGATATCACTTCAAATCATTTTATATCATCATTTTTCTCTCACACTTGTGAGTGGGAGCTCTAAAAAATTTCACTATCTCTCTTTGGCTTCTTGGATCTAGTGCGCTACTCTTGGAGGAGGAGTGTTGTGGATGTTTTTCACTTTCTTGGATGGTCTTTGGTTGCAATTATGGTTTCTCTTGGCATAGCAACTTGAATAACTGAGTAATTTTCTTTAATTGGATAACTTTTCTCATGGTATAATTGTTATTTTATATCTTATTGTATGTTACTTTGTTCTAGTAAAACCCATGGAAGGAGACATAAGTCTTTCTCTCTTTTAATACTTTGTTTTTCCTAGTTTTGTGAAGGAATTAAGAGACCCGGACTCTTGCTAATATTCAAAATCCTAAGGCCCAAGAGGCTTTGCACCTTAGGGTTTTTATCTTAGTCATTTGATCTTTGAACCAGGTTGTATCGAAGAGGGAAAGTGACATCTAGGAACTAAGAGGATTTTCACCCTATAAATTGCTCTCTTGAAGGTTTTAGTCCTGAGGCCCAAAAGGTCTTTCACCTTAGGGTTTAAACCTCATTCTTATTGATTATCTAAGTCTTTCTTCAAGTGTTGCATGATTGACTCCATAACCCTAGAAAGTCAATGAAACTAGTCTAGAACTCTCCTTGTGGTGAAAACACTCTTAGAATTAGCATTCTCTCTCTTGAAGCAATTTGACTAACCAATTAATGATATTTATTGTTTTTGTTATGAAAGTTTGCTACATCCACTAGGGTTTACTTTAATTGTTGCATACTTACTTGAAATAGTGGCTAAGATACTCAAAATCATAGTCTAGAAATTGGATGTTATTACACTTGTTGAAGGCTTAATTTTGATGCTCAATCGCTATATTTTTAGTACTTTTCCTATTCTTATTACAAAACATTAATTATTGTTATATATTGTCTTACTTCTGTAATTTTGCAACAACAATTGGATTTATTGATTATCTAGTGTCTAAGAGTGATCGATATTTATAAATGGAATGAAATTAAATACATATATATAGCAAATAAGCACACAAAGATATTATAAGAAATGATGCATCCCCCCTTCCCTCCTGGGGATTCTGCAACCTCCTGGTCTTGGATATTCAAATTCCTTGAACCAAATTGGCTATTCGAGTCTTCAATAGACCCAGAAAAAGTGACACACAGGTGCCCTTGATGTCACTTTCAAGTTCAAACAAACTACAAATATGCTCTCTAGCTCTTTAGCGACATCAATATGTGAGTACTAGCCCCATGCTAGAATCTTCCCCAATATGACCACAGACTATGAGCGTGAGTCAACTCCTTTTCACCACTTCGGGCTTCGTCAATATTGCGACCTCCGCCTTTGTTTCCTTCTGTAATGCCTTCCTCTGAATGTGTGGATCTCTACTGTGTGTATTCTTGGATCTGATGGTCCAGTTGTACTTCGATTTTCACGACTTCTTGAATATTTCACCTACTCCACACACAACTTCTTCGGACCTCTATCTCCCATATTTTATAATATGCCACCAGGTATCCTCCTCACAACCAACGGCTAGGATCACTTCGCGACTTCGGCAACCCCACTTCACAAAAACTTAAAATACTCTGAACTACGAAGAGTCGAAATGCTTCACGGCTAACCTCTCTACAAATTTCCCCAGATCTGACGGTCTGGAATGATCCTGATCCCTCCTGGATGAATCTAGCTCGTTAATTTTGGGAAACCTTAAAGGAAAACTCCCTTTGAATATTTCTCACCACTCTCACTCCTAGACTTTGTTCTTTCTCGAACTTTTTCCTCCTTAGAGTGATCTCTTCGACACTTAGTCGAATTTCAACCTGTGCACGCCTTGCAACAGGTCCTCCTCCATGACTTAGCTTCTTTGTGGACGAATTTCACTACTCCTCCTGAGCTTCTAAATCAAAACACTTTGTCGCACACTCCTTGCAGACAATATGAACTCTCTACATGCAAAGATCCAAGTTACCTTTCTTTGAATTGCTTCTCCCCAACACTATGAACTTCCCGAATGATTTCTCGATACTTAGCCAAGTATCGACTCTGCACACTTTTGCAAAAAACTTCCTTCGATCTTGACTCTTGAAGGATGATTGTGCCCTCCTTGCAACAATCCTTCCACGCTCTATTGTTCCCCATGAACAATATGACTCCGAGTGTGTTTCGGTCTATGAACACCTTCAAACTATCTCTCCTAAACTTTCTGAGTCAAAGCGGACCCTGTCACACACACCTTGCGGACACTATGCACTCTTTGCACAAATAAAGTTCATGTTATCTCTTCTGAGTTTATGAGTCAAAACAGACTCTGTCACGCACACCTTGCAGACACTATGCACACTTGCACTTTCTCGTAGAAGAGAAATAATTGAAACTTATCTAAATCTTCACAGATTCATACATTCAACCATGTAAATGCATTCATAAACACAAGAATGAGTGAATAACAAAGAATTATAAGAAAACAGAAAGCCTACCATTCATTCTTTCAGATAGACACAGTAACTGCAACACCAGACATTTGGAACAATGCTTCTCTGTTATATTCATCCAACTGAAATTATACATGTGTTCATACACTCTGATGAGCTTCAACAACTTCTACAACATATACAACTACATCAACCACAATAATAATTTCAGCAGCCTCTTATGGGAAACAATACAAAGCTTTATACCAGAGGGGCTCTTCGAGCCTTTCCCTCCAACTACTCTAGAGTTATCCTATCAAAATAAAAGCATTCAACCACTTAGGATTTATTACAATAAATATTCGAGACAGACAGATAATATCAAACACATCGAATATGTACTGCACGCGACTTCATTAAAAGAAAATGCATCCTCCAACGATCTCTTGTATTCGTCTAGCTCCAAACATTAAAGATGCTCATAAATTTCAATCCCT
Organism: Picea sitchensis; assembly: GCA_010110895.2. Classification (NCBI taxonomy): domain Eukaryota; kingdom Viridiplantae; phylum Streptophyta; class Pinopsida; order Pinales; family Pinaceae; genus Picea; species Picea sitchensis. The sequence goes on along the minus strand of SNQJ01S0009857.1, from coordinate 80,302 downwards.
TCAGAACATTTGCGTGATACGCCTCCTTTACTTCAAAATTATCTCTTCAAAATGTGTGCTAGTGCACTTAGTTGTCCTCCACTCGCGCTTTGCTAGAGATGCTCCTGCATCATACTCCTCTAGCTAAAAATTCATGGACTCATGTCCATGAGCTCCTACACTGACCTTCCATGCTTCTGAATATCCACTTTGTTTACCCAACTAGCATCTTCTATTGGGCGTCCTTTCCATTTTACCAAATACTCAAAATATGTTTTTCTCCTGGTCTTCTTATCAATTCATCGATTTACGATCTTCTCCATCTGCTGCTTTTTGGCTACAACCATTCATTTTTCCCACTGAATCTCTTTCTAATCTTCTAATCCTCTGGTTCCATATTCCTTGTATGGATACAAGTCTGATATGTTGAATATGGTTGATATACCCACATCTTCTGGTAGCTCTATCTCATAAGCATTCTCATCAAATTTTCTTAAGATTTTGCATGGTCCTATCTTCTTTGGATTCAGTTTGTTGTATGTTCCCCTTGGGAACATTTCTTTCCTGAGATGTGCTAGAACTTGATGTCCAACTTCAAATTTAAATTTCCTCCTATGTTGATCAGCTCTATGTTTATATTCGTTGTTGCTCCTCTGCAACTACTCTTTGATCTGATTATGAAGCTCCTGCATTTCTGCAACGAAGTCTTCGACTCTGGTGCTTCCAAATTCACTATGCTCCAGATCTCTTAAATTTGACACTCCCCTTGGCATCATTCCATATACTATATGAAATGGGATCTTTCTGGTACTTTTTTTTACTGAGTCATTGTATGCAAACTCTAGAATCTGATCCCAATGACTATGATGTTTCATGACCAAACTTCTAAGCAAATATCCTAAACTCTAGTTCACCACCTCCGTATGTCCATTCATTTGAGGGTGATATGCAGAACTAAAGGATATTTTTGTTCTCAGTTTCTTCCACAATGTCATGTAGAAATGACCAACAAATTTGGTATCTCTATCTGAGACAATACTCCTAGGCAATCCATGAAGTCTCACAACTTCCTTGAAAAACAAGTTAGCAATGTTTGTTGCATCATTGGTCTTCTAGCATGGGATAAAGTGTGCCATCTTTGAAAATTTGTCAACTACCACAAATATGAAATCACTTCCTCTTTTTTTCCTTGGAAATCCCAACATGAAATCCATGCTTATTGCATCCCAAGGCCTCTCTGGAATAGGCAATGGTTGATACAATCCAGTGTTTTGTTTATTTCCCTTTGCATACTGACAGATCTTGCATCTATTCACAAACTTCTTCACATATTCTCTCATGCATGGCCAATAGTATGAACTTTTCAACTGTGCAAACTTTTTTTCATGTTCGAAATGTCCGACTACACCACCACTATGCTTTTCCTTCATCAGATTCTCTCTCATCGAGCATTTTGGTATGTACAAATAGCAACCTTTGAACCACAATCCATCTTGTATCATATACTTTGTCCACTAACTTCTATCTCTGAGCACAGGATTCACACATGCTTCATATGCCTCCTTAAAATCCATATCATCACAATACATTTCCTTAAGGCGTTCAAACCCCAAGTTTTTCACTTGAAATTCCTGTAGAATTAGACATTTCCTGCTCAATGCATCAACAACTTTGTTAGCATTACTGGAATATGTTTAATGACAAAAGTGAAATTTTTCATAAACTGTATCCACTTAGAATTCTTTGATTTAACTTCTCCTGTCTGGTTATGAATTGTAAATCCTAATTATCGATATGCAAAACAAAATCTTTTGGAACAAGGCAGTGCCTCCATTTCTTTAAGGCTTGAATTATGGCATAAAACTCTTTATCATATGTGGAGTACTTTCTCTTAGTATCGTTCAAATTCTCACAAAAATATGCAACAAGCCTATCATCTTGGCTCAATACCGCTCCAATTGCAACTCCACTTGCATCACATCTCACTTAGAATGTCTTCCCGAAATCTGGCGAGACCAGAATCAGTTGCTCTATTATCTTATCCTTCAATATATTGAAGCTTTTATCAACCTCTTCTATCCATTTGAAAGACTTATGTTTTTTATTCACTGTATCCATCATTTGTGCACTAATCCCACTGAAATTTCTAATAAACTTCCTATAGAAACTTGCTAATCCATGGAAGCTTCTCACCTCAAATATACTCCTTGGTGATGATCATTCTCTGATTGCTCTCACCTTCTTGGGATTCATCTTCAATTTATTTGAAGAGATCACAAAACCCAAGTAAATGAGTTATGTCTTCATAAAAGAGGATTTCTTTAAATGTATCAGCAGCTTTTCCCGTTGCAACCTCTTCATCAATAATGTTAAGTGCCTCAGATGCTCTTCTTCAGTTTTACTGAAGACTAGTATATCATCTAGATATACGATCACAAACTTGCCAATAAAATCCTTCAACACTTCATTCATCAGCCTCATAAAAGTACTCGGGGCATTTTTTAAGCCAAATGGCATAACAAGCCATTCATACAACCCCTCATTTGTCTTGAAGGTTGTTTTCCACTCATAACCTTCTCTCATCCTTATTTGGTGATATACACTTTTCAAATCTATCTTTGAAAAATAGTTCGCTCCACTTAAACAATCCATTAATTCATCCATCCTTGGAAATGGAAATTTGTACCTAATGGTGATCTTGTTTATGGTTCTTGAGTCTATACACATTCTCCATCCTCCATCTTTCTTCGGACTCAACACAGTTGGTATCGCGCATGGACTCAATCTTTCTCTGACCAAACCTTTTTCTATCAAATCCTAGACTTGTCTCTTTACCTCCTCATTCTCTTGAGGTGTCAATATATACGCTGCTTTGTTCGGTAAACTCGCTCCCGGTATTAAATTAATGTGATGGATAATACTTCTGATAGGTGGAAATGAGCTTGGAAACTCATCCACTACTATGTCAGCAGAAATCTCCAACAATTCATGAACTTCTTCAAGCAGATCCTCCATAGAAGTACTTGTAAGGATAAATTTTGGCTTCCTCACTACAACAAACTACATCTCCTGTTCCTTCTTAACGTCACTCAGGAGTTCCTTTCCACTCATGATAAGTATACTTGTGTTGTCTTCTTCCTTCACTTTCTTCTCCTCAATTGGAACATGTGTTTCCTACCATTATTCTCCAAAGTATAAGTATTATTTATCCCATCATGAACGACATTCCTGTCATACTGCCATGGTCTTCCCAACAAAACATGACATACATCCATGGGAATCACATCACACAGAATTTGATCTCTATATCCTCCTATTTTAAATTCAACAAGGCATTGTTTAGTTACCATTACCTGATGACCTTTATGAAGCCATGAGACCTTATACAGACTCAGATGTGCAATTGTCTCCAGCTCCAATTTCTCCACCATCTATGTGGATACTAAATTATCAGTTCTCCCACTGTCAATTATCACCTTGTATACTCTATCTTTAGTCTTGTAAGTTGTCCTGAACAAACTATTCCTATGCACTGGCTTTCCAACCTCTGGCTTCGGCTTTAAGAGAACCTTTCTCATCATCAAATATTTCCCATCTTCTGCGTATTCTACTTCAATATTTCTCTTATGCACTTCTGAAATGTGAGCTTCACCGCCTTCATTCTTTCTTTCGGGGCATTCCCAAGACATGTTTCTTGAATTTCCATAGGCATAACACTTCACCTCTCCTCCTCTACCTCTTCCTCTTCCTTGAGGGAAAGAGTTTCTACCACCACTCTGTCTCCCTCGGGAACTTCCCCCTCTCCTAGAGTGACTATGTGGTTTCTCAGTCTCACCTTTGGGATTTTGTGCCTTCTCATGGGAAATTCCCTTGCCTCTGTTTAAAATTCTACCTTTGCTTCATTGAATCTACTTTTTGTCAAACTTCTCCTCTACTTTCAGCACAATCTAATAAGTGTCCTCCACTGTCCTTATTGTCATCATGTTGATTTTTTCATGGATTTCATATCTCAAGCCGTTGATATACCTGGAAAATTTTTCCTCGTCTCTCTCTCTCTCTCTGTCCAACCCTGATGTTTAGTCTATAGAAATCCTGTGTGTACTCTTTGACTATCATTCCTTTTTGTCTCAGGTTATGCAATCTCATATTTATCTGATAGTCCTTGGGTATGAACTTAGCCTTTAACTTGGCTACCATTCTATCCCAACTCTTAATATTTTGTTTGCCTTTGCTTCTTCTGTCATCCTATAGTTCATCCCACCACAATGTTATGTGTCCTTTTAACCCGGTGACAACGTGTTTCACCTTTTTCTCCTCATCGATATCTTCATAGCCGAAATACTTGGCCATTTCTCGTATCCAATCGAGCAATTCTTCGACGTCCAAATTACCTTCATACATTGGTATGTCTATCTTCGCTCTAGATCCCAACTTGAAAACTTCTTTCAGCAAGCGTTCTTCTGCAGCATCCTCTAATACAACTTCTTCAACTACCACTTCCTCATTCTCTGTGTTAGCACTAACAGTCACCCTCAGATTGCAAGAGGATAAGCCCAGTACCCATCAAAATGTTGGTGGAGGTAGGTTTATGAGTGGAGGTCAAATGGACAAAGCCCGGTACAATAATGTTTAAACACATAAAATGGACAAGAGATGCATAAGGAAATGAGGCACTCATTAACTTTGGTTAGAGATTAAGGTTGAAGATGAGCAGAAGGAAGACTTAGTGAGAAAAGTGGAAAAGTCTGCCATGAGCATATGTCCTTCAAGCAGCTTGGTGAAGAAAAAATCAGGCACAANGTCCAAATTACCTTCATACATTGGTATGTCTATCTTCGCTCTAGATCCCAACTTGAAAACTTCTTTCAGCAAGCGTTCTTCTGCAGCATCCTCTAATACAACTTCTTCAACTACCACTTCCTCATTCTCTGTGTTAGCACTAAGAGTCACCCTCAGATTGCAAGAGGATAAGCCCAGTACCCATCAAAATGTTGGTGGAGGTAGGTTTATGAGTGGAGGTCAAATGGACAAAGCCCGGTACAATAATGTTTAAACACATAAAATGGACAAGAGATACATAAGGAAATGAGGCACTCATTAACTTTGGTTAGAGATTAAGGTTGAAGATGAGCAGAAGGAAGACTTAGTGAGAAAAGTGGAAAAGTCTGCCATGAGCATATGTCCTTCAAGCAGCTTGGTGAAGAAAAAATCAGGCACAAGAGAACTCTTGAACTCAAGTTTAAGATACTAAAATATATCATAGAAGTATTATAGTCAAACCTCCATTACAATAAAACTAAAACAACTCATCTAGATCATCCATGCGGAAGCATTTCAGCATAAGAGGAAACAAGACAATGAAATAAAATATTGAAACAAGTCACAGCAACATTATAATCAAACCTCCATTACAATACAACTACAACACCTCGTCTGTATATTCCATGCATGAGTGTTTCAGCACAAAAGTAAACAGATGATGAAATAAGTTGACTTCTATTAATGAGCAATTCCCATGTCTCATACATAACCAGAGAACATCTCTGCTATCAAACTATTACAAATTGGGAGCTATGCTCAACCATCGGCCCTAACATATCCTTCAAATGATGTATTTATACCCAAAATAGTAGTTGGTGTATTCCCTTTTCTATCATGTTCCTTTTGTCAGAAGGAGACCTTGATCAGTATGGGCGTGCAGGAGAAACTACCCTTTGTTGTACTTCAGGCTGACAGCTTTCTGTCTCCTCGGCCAGACCCTCCATGATTCCATTTTAAGGGGGGTAGCAAAGAGTTCAACCACCAATCCTTCTTTAATTAATTGATTTCTTCTTAGGATCAGGATGTGGAAAAACTTCCCCCTGCGGTACTTCGAGCTGACAGTTTTCTGTCTCCTCGACCAGACCCTCAATGCTTCCATTTAATGGGGGAGTTGATTTTTCTCTTCCCTCTAGTGATAGACTGGTCATGGTTTGCTAACGCTTTTCTTCTCTTTGTGACACTCCTTTGATGAATTGKCTCAACACCTAGTTTATGTTGCCACATGTTGATCTCGGATTGGACCCCGTATAAGCACATGATTGTGGAAGTTGCCAAGGGAAGTTTGGTTCCACACCACTTTAGCCCCCGCAATCCACCACCAAATACCATGTACCTCTTCAYCTATACTTTGGTTTCGATTGTGGKACCGCTCTATAATTTTATCGTTCGAGCATGTTTTGTCCCCACAATGAAGTGTGACCATTGATCTACTGCAAATCCACGATCTCGGGAACCCTGCTATTTTAGCGCCCCTGCTAAAATTTATTCGTCAGCCAACTCCATAACCCTTTTAGATCATTCTTAGAGATGGATCCAATTTTGGCACTTAGGAGATTTGAATGTTGGGCAGGAATACCTATCGTAGGATGATATCCTGAATCTAATGTGGCATCCTCTCATTAACTTCAGGACTTCAGACCTTCCGGTGATAATGCTACAAAGATCAATGGTTCCTATTGATTTGATATCAACGGTCCACAATTACTTCAGGAGTTCAGGCTTCAGGCCTTTTCAATGCATAACTCTTACAACCCTCTGGAGTGTTGTATCTCCGAAGTGTTAGATCCGCCTCCACATGTCCTCTGTTTTTGGATGGACGAGATTCACTTTGGGAGTTCGGGCTTCGGGAGTTTTCTCTTTTTTGCTCACGCAATCCTCCAAATTGTTGTATCTCTGAAGTGTTAGATTTGTCAATGTGCATCCTCAGCCTTCAATGGCTCATATTTACTTCGATACTTCGGGCCTTCGAGAGTCCTTTACTCACTCAACTGTTGCTTGCTTCCTCCCGGAGTGAGAGATCGTCAAACACGTGTCCCTTGCTTGAAGATCAACGGCCACAAGAGTTTACGAGCTCACCACTTGCACAAACTTTAATTTCCTCGATCCCCGCAATGCGAAGATGCTCATTCGTAGTGGGCTCACAACTTGCAGGAACTTTAATTTGCTTTTTGATCCCCGCAATGCCTCCCCACCATCTATCTCTCTCCAATGAGATCGGGCGGTCATGACTTATTATTTTCTCGATCTAACGGTTAATATGAATTGTACATAGGATCTTTGTTGTTGAAAATCGATCCTGCCTGCTTGTATTTCAAGCTCAAAATGGACGACTCTAAATGATGCATTTCACTCATGGTTTTTCCCTATGCAAACAAAGGACTTGGACAGCCTGCAAAAACTACATACAACCCATGACAACTTCATGTGATAACACTCTACATCACTGACATCCCCAGCACTAGGTGCTCTCCTTTGCCATGTTTCCATGGCATCTAATCTTGCTCGCATTTCTCTCATCTCCCTTTCCATAGCTCAATTTGCTATAGGTGGCTCTGCATGTCTCCTAGGTGACATTCTGTTGATGTATATGATTCCACTCGATGATATCAGCCTACTTCTTTGTCTCCTCTCTCCTTCACCCGCTATCCACAAGAAAATTATAATTCTGATACCACTTGATGCAGCCCCCCTTCCCTCCTGGGGATTCTATGACCTCCTGGTCTTGGATCGTCAAATTCCTTGAACCGAATTGGCTCTTTGAGTATTCAATAGACCCAGAAAAAGTGACACACAGGTCCCCTTGATGTCACTTGCAATTTCAAACTACCTACAACTCTGCTCTTTGGCACTTTAGCAACATAATATACAAGTACTAGCCCCATGCTAGACTCTTCCCCAATGTGACCACAAACTATGACCATGAGTCAACTCCTTTTCGCCAATTTGGGATTTGGAAATATTGCGACCTCTGCCTGTGTTTCCTTCCGTAAATCCTTCCTCCGAATGCGTAGATATCTACCACGTGTCTTCCTAGATATGACGATCTGGTTGTACTTCGGATTTCGCGACTTCACGGAGATTTCACCTACTTCACACGCAACTTCTCTGGACCTCTATCTCCCAAATTTTCTAGTTTTTTTACACGTATCCTCCTCACAGCCAACGGCTAGGATCACTTTGTGACTTCGGCAACCCCACTTCACAAAAACTTAAAACACTCTGAACTACAAAGAGCCGAAATACTTCACAGCTAACCTCCATGCAACTTTCCCCAGATCTGAATGTCTGGAATGATCCTAATCCCTCCTGGACGGATCTGTCTCGTTAATTTTGGGAAACCTTAAAGGTATCCTCCCTTTGAATATTTATCGTCGCTCTCCCTCCTAAACTTTTTTCTTTCTTGAAATTTTGCCTCCTTAGAGTGCTCCTTCGACACTTAGTCAAATTTCATCTTGTGCCCACCTTGCAACAAGTCCTCCTCCATGACTTAGCTTATTTTTTGTTATCGAGCTAATTGTTAAGTGCAGACACAAATC
>SNQJ01S0009857.1:17416-53142 GCA_010110895.2 Picea sitchensis | reverse complement strand
TTTTGACTCAATCTTTGTGGTGGTGGATAGATTTTCCAAGATGGCACACTTCATTCCATGTCAGAAGACCAGTGACGCAACTCACATTGCGAATCTGTTTTTCAAAGAAGTCATTCGACTTCATGGATTACCAAGAAGCATAGTTTCGGATCGAGACACAAAGTTCATAGGACACTTTTGGAGGACCTTATGGAAGAAGCTAGGAACTAACTTGTCATTTAGTTTGGCTTATCATCCTCAGACGGATGGACAAACAGAAGTGGTAAATAGAAGTCTGGGAGACTTGCTGAGAAGCCTGGTGACAGAACACCACAGCCAGTGGGACAACATATTACCACAGGCAGAATTTGCTTATAACGACTCGGTTAACAGAAGCACAGGGAAAAGTCCATTTCAGATTGTTTATGGCATGCAGCCAAGGGGAATTTCTGAATTGAGGGAATCAGAACAGACTGTGACTAGGAGTGCTAGTGTAGAAGAATTCGCAGAGGCGATGAAGGAACTTCATAGCCAGGTGAAGGAGCGATTGCAGAGTTCAAGCCAGGAATATAAGCGCAGAGCCGATCAGCACAAGAGACAACTTCAATTTGAGGTTGGTGATTTGATTCTGGCACATTTAAGTAAGGAAAGGTTCTCGAGAGGAACATATAATAAGCTGAAGATGAAGAAAATCAGACCATGTAGGGTCTTGAAGAAATTTGGGGCGAATGCTTACAAGATTGAATTACCCGATGGGATCAGAATTTCTCCGATATTCAATATCTCATATTTGTACCCATATAAAGATGAGGAAACAGGGACTAGAAATGAGCAGCCAGTGATCCAGTGAACAAAGCAGATGCCAGTTGCAGAAAAGTCGCAAATCGAACGCATACTGGACAAAAGAGTGAGCAAGAAGACCAAGCGGAAAGAATATTTTGAATATTTGGTCAAGTGGAAGGACCATCCAGTTGAATATGCCAGCTGGGAGAGTGAAGCAGAGATCCAGAGGCATGGACAGGAGCCCATGAAAATTTTCAAGCGAGGGAGTATGATGCAGGAGCATCTCAAGCAAGCTAGCGCAGAGACAACGAACAGCTGGAAAAGCGCCCAGCACAAATTTTGAAATATCTTGAACCATTAATGAAACATCAAGTGGAGGTGCACTTGTATAATGTAAACGGACCTTGAGCGATTTGCTCTCGTCATTAGTAGGTAGAAGGCATTTATAGTAGTTAATGCAAGTAGATAGAATTGAATGTTAGATTAGACAGTTTTAGAGCGCAAGAGGGAAATGGGATATAGACACCCTCCTTGTGTATTGTAACATTATGATGAGAGCATGAAGATTATAGAGGAGAGAATAGGAGAGAAGCAAAGAGTTGTGTAGCAAAATCCATGTACAGAAGTTCTGAATTAATACAAGAAAGTTGTGATTCAGACTCATGGTGTTCATATATTCTCTGTGTATGCATCTTTGAATGTTATGCTCATGAATGTTTTGGCTCTTTCTGTCATGCAATTGATTTTATGCTATGTATGAATGATTTCTTGTTGAATGTGTGAAATTTGAGAGGAAAGAGGAGAGGAATGAGTTTCAATTGTTTCTCTATCTGAGCAAGAGTTCCTGCAAGGAGTGCAGTTGAATTGTCCGCAAGGAGTGCATCGACGAGGTGTTCAGGGGTTTGTCTCTGAAAGCTCAGGAGAGATAGCTTTTGTTCTCATTTCCACATAAGTGCAATAGACGCAGGAGTCGTGCAAGGAGTGCGTAGGCCGAGTGAAGTCTCAGGATTGCTAACCTGAGTGAAGTATTGAGAGATTGCTGCTGCAGGTATGCGCAGAGTCAAGGACTTCAACACTTGGAAGTGCTTGAAAGTCTGTCGCAAGAGTGTTCTAAAGGGCTCAGAGTTGAAGGAAGTTCAGAAGGATTTGAACCTATGAAGGAGTTGTAAGAAGGTGTAGCGACATCGAACCACAGGAGGACAATTTCTCAGAGAAAGAACGGACGGTCTGGATTCTCTGGAGAGAATTCGCGAAGTCCCGTGAGCCGTTAGATCTCACGGAGGAGTAGGGGGGATATGGTGAGTATTCCTGAAAGGTTCTAAGATCAGGAGGAGTAGAACCGTAGATTCAAGTCATAAGGGACGTTGGATTTACACGTGGGTTTCTATATTTGGGTTTCGTAGGTTGAAGTCCCGTAACTTTGCAACGGGAATCATGAAATCATGAAACGCGAAATCCCAAGGGACAAAAAAAAAAGGTCGTGTGGGCCACAAGAATTGGGAGGTGGACAAGTGATGCACTATTGACATGGAGTCAAACTCCGTTGATCATTTTGGAGTTTTGGGGAGTGAAGTTCTGAATTCTTTGCATTAGGATTCGTGAAGTCCAAAGTCCTGACGGAGTAAAGGGGCGTTGAAAAGTCAACCTTGTGAGCGTGTCGGAATTTCGGAACATCGGGTTTCGGGAATCTCAGGAACAAGTTGTTGGACACCGCGACCGTCAAAATCACGATAGGGAAAAGTCTGAAGGAGAAGGAGAAAGGGTCAGTGTTGACTGTTTTCGGGTTTCAGAGATCTGAGAGACGAGTGCGTGACCAATGGATTCGCGAAAGTGCGAAGTCCGATTTCTCGAAGAAAAAGGGGGAATTTCTGAAGTTGATTGTGGGTACAGGTTTCCCGAAAGGGAAATAGAGGAGCCATTCCAAAGCTCTTCGGGCTAGTGGATAAGGAAAGATCCTGTGTTGAGGTGGACCTTCCGACCTACGGGTTGTAGAGGGAGCATGCGTCATCACCATTTCCAATACCAAAGGCACCATGGGAAGATGTCATCATGGAATTTGTGTTGGGATTTCCAAGAACCCAATGAGTCCATTATTCTATTTTCGTATTTGTTAATGAATTTTTGAATATGCCACATTTTATTCCATGTAAAAATGCTAGTGATGCAATTGAACATAGTCATTTGGTTCTTTAGATAAATTGTTCGTTTGCAAAGTATGCCAAAAATCATAAACTTACAAAGCAATAGCAAGTTTATTGGTCATTTCTAGAGGAAACTTGATGTGAGATTGTAGTTTAGTTATGAAAATCATTCACAAACCTAAGTTGCATTGAAATAGATATGGAACCTAAAATAGATATGGGGGAGTTGGGGGGAACATAAACAATAAATTTTCAAAGTAGTTGGATATGATACGGCAAGAAAACACTAGATATATATGTATGTATGCATGTATGTATATGTAAAAAAACCATGAGAAATCCATATTAACATTAGTCAATTAGATTTAGAACTAGAATCCTCAAACTTATCATTGTAATTTATAGATCATCATCACCACTACTATCTACTATCATCACTCATATTATACAAACTCAAAGACTAAAGTTGTATAATGTAAACATTTAACATACATTAATTTATTGTAGGTATGTGGTTAGGAAGATTATAATGCACTAAATATTGATTATCATATGAGATATTTCTTTAGTCCTTTAGTAGGCTTGCAATTTTGCTTAGTAATCCTATAAAAAATTTACTTTGTCTCTGCAACACATGGAGAATCAATCTTTGACACTTTTTTTTGGCTCAACTTTCCAAAAATAATAGTTTTGTATGGGATCTCCTAGAATACAATAATGCAATTGAAATAGGTTGAATGTTTTAGCTCTTTTAAAACAATCATCTACAAGTAAAACACATTTTAGAGAAGTTTTAGGGTTTGGAAGTCCAACATAAAAGTCATAGAGATCAATTATAGGGGCCCAAAGCACATGCTGGAAGTTTTAAACATTTCAAAATCTCCCTGAAACATTTCAAATTATGCCTAAAACATTTCAAAATTTCCCTAAAATGTTTCAACATTTCTCTAAAACATTTCAAATTTTTCCAGAAACTCCAAAAAACATTTTCAAGTTTGAAATGACATTTCAATTTTTTTGAAATGACATTAAAATATTTCAATGTTGTTTCAAGGGTGACTCATTTATGATATTCTAAATAGGGATCTACATTTCGCAAAACCTCCCCTAGAATTTTTGATAACTTAGTCGTATATTAGTGGATATTAGTCGTATATTTGGTTGCGAATAAATTAGGGTAGTGGAATTTTTGATATTAGTCGTATATTTGGTTGCGAATAAATTAGGGTAGTGGAATTTGGTGTTGACACGCACTAGATTTGTGTACATCAATTCAATGAAAATATCTATATGGAAGAGTCATTTCCATATTTTGAATGGAAAGCTACAAAGAGGAGTGACATATTTGGCACACTTGCCTAAAGCAAGCAAGAAGAGAACATATCTTAAGTCATTCACCGAGCATATGAAGGAAATTCATGAGTAGGGGCAGCCATTGTAACAATGGATTAGCCAAGGTTATAATCAAAGGGCTTATGTGAAAAAGTGTGTAAAGAATTTGAAGAAGGGGATCTTTTTTTAGCACACTTGAGGAAGGAAAGGTTTACAAAGGGAGCTTATAACAAGTTGAAAATGAAAAAGATAGGTCTTTGCAAGATCTTGAAAAAAAATTAGATAATGCTTATGTTCTAGAGTTGCTTGAGGATTTGGTCATCTCTCCAACCTTTAATGTGGTTGATTTGTATGAGTTCCATGAAGGCATTTTCGATGAGGATGAGTATATCACAAATTGGAAGAGAAAATACCAAAGAATGAGAGGGATAATATTGTGAATATCTTGGAAGAGAGGATTGTAGGAAGAATGAGAAGCCAGAGAACAAAGGAGGATTTTGTTTTTTGGGAAGGCAGGGGCTTGGAAGAAGCTGCTTGGATTTCAAAAGTAGAGTTGGAATGAATCACTCGGCCTTCATCATTTTTTCTACCAGTGTCATGAGAGGGATCTCTTACAAGGGGAGTCTAATGCAAGAGTTACCCCTAGTAGTGTGCAATAGGGGATCTTTGAGCCATCTTTTTGAGCCCCAAAAATAATGGCCCTCAATGCTACAAGTTTGGGGGATATGGAGGTGACAACAACCCTTATTGTTTGAAGGAAGCTCAATTGTTGGATTTTCTCCCACCATCTGATGGTCCACAATCTCTTGAATTTTTTTTATTATTATGTGTGCAATTTTGAATGGGACCTTAAGGTAAATCATCACATGACATTTTCGGTTACTTAATTAGTGGTTGGGCCATTTATTGGTGAGGCCTTGGTTGTATTTATGATGGTGGGTGAAAATTTAAGAAGGGGGATTTAAAAGTTTTGAAAGGGGAGATAAGAGAAGGTGAAGTGGAGGAGGAGGTATGGAAGAAAATGGAGGAAAGGAAGAGAAAAATAAGCGGAGCAGGGGAAGAACTCGACCGTATTGAAACATAAGAAGCCCATATTATTTTAAATTTGTTGTGGGATTCCTCTTGAAATTTTGTAAGCCTCGCTAAGACTTAGACCAGCATGAACTCTTTTTTTAATGTTTTCAAGAAGAATATTTGGTCATGCAAGTATTAATAATAGTGGAATCCCATTGAGGCATATTGCATTTTAATATAAATGTCAGTCGTGCCAATCGATTTCATCCCTTTGTGTGTTTGTTTCTTTTAAAATTGTGTGCTTCTATGTATTTGGTGTGTGCTCTGAGTTTAGACCTGGCATCATTGGTGGTTGTTGTTTGCATCGGTGTTGTAAACATCGTGTCAATGAATATATTACTGAGGGACTAGAAAAAAATTTATCGACAGGATCGGGGAAAATATCGACAAACATAAAAATTACAAAGATATTCATTTTTTTTCAATTCTTTAAACATCTAGAGAAACAACAACATCAGATAAATACATTATCACATAAATGTGAAAATAAAATTGATATATAAGATGTATAAGATGTCTAGTGATACATCACACATCAACACCGAATCATGTCTTAATTCATGGGTCTTGAGCCTCAAAATATCATCAAAAAATACAATAAATGTATCTCATCATCATGAGTCATTTAGAATGAAATTAGATAAATAAACTAGTGATTCCCTCTGTGAAATTTACGAGAAAAGGTAATGGATTTGCTAATGTTTCTTCCTCTAGATAAAGTAGGCTATGGGGATAGCACTAGACTCTAATGTGATTTAAAAGGGGAAGGAGAAGTTGGACTCTGGTGTCCTTTAGAAGAAGAAGGAGAAGCTAGAAACTGACATCCTTTGTTGGCGGTGTTGCTAAGTCCAACTTGTTCTATCTATGTATGTGATTGTGTGTGTCTCTAAAGGTGGTGGCACACTACAAATTTCAATAGCCACCTCTTGTAAAGGTGCCTACTCTAGAACATCCTCCTCTTCTACCACACTCTCCCCCACCACCTACTCTTGTAACCAATCAAGGATCCAGTCCATGACAGGCCTCTTAGTCTCAACCCTCCATGTAGGAGTGGTGTCAATCCCATCCAATCAAATGGCCTCCATGTTAGGTGTCTTATGAAGTTTCTTCACCCATAATCAAAGATCGAAGATTGTAGTAGATGTAGACCATGTCATGAAGGAACTAAGATTCCAACCTATATAAGGGGCATAAATTATAATACATAATTTAAAGTGTGATGAGGCATAAAACTGTAATTTATAATGATTTCAAATTTTAACCTATTTCACTTCTTGGTGCATATTTTTTTAAACAAACTCCAATTGTGCTCACATCCGAAAGAGTTACATGTTTGGCTAAGCACCCAAATGATAAGTTTTTGTAAATTGGGTATTCTTCAGCTATATCTTGTCCACCAAACATCTATGACAAATAAGAGAAACATAATAAAATACATTGAAATTTGAAACGAAAGAAGCAAAGACGTTGAAATTTGAAACAAAATGAAGCTTACCTGGCATTTTGGTCTTCCTATCATAAATAACCATGTCAAAGCTAAATGTTCCAATAATAATCATATATATTTCCATTTCTTTATAAATCTTTGCACATTCTTGTAGACTTGGCACCATCCACTGAACACGTGAGGAATACATCCATAGCCTTAGCATCAAACCTCAAACCACAAGAGTAAAAGAACACAAGGTTGAGGTAGATCTATGACAACAAGAATGGGACAATGGAGTGAATTTCTCTGTCACTCATCAATCACCCTCCATATCAATAATAATTTCTCTACCTATCATCCCCTTGTCCTTATAATAGGCACAGATGGATTGTTTGGCCTCATACAAATATCCCATTGTGGGCTTATCTCCATCAATCAAGCGAAGAACCTTTACCAAAGATTCACTAATGGCACACAATGTTGGTATATTTAGGGATACTGAGAGGGGGGGTGAATCAATATAAATAATTTATCAGTCTTTCTACTTATAATTGCATTTAAGATATCATATATTGAAACAAATAACCAGAGATACACAATGGACAAAGATTTTATGTGGAAACCCAAATGGGAGAAAACTAGGGAATGCTTTCTAATATGTCAGAAGATTACATTCACTTGATGTAACACCCCAAGAACAAGCCCTAGTTGTAAATGTGAATATGTTTTATAGGCTGGTGAGCCAAGTTATTATAGGCCAGAAGGCTTATGTGATTATTAGGCCAGATTGCCTAGATGCTAAAGGCCAATGAGACATTTTTGTATATGTAAACACTTATATCATTAATAAAATACATCGTTGCATGTATACCAACCACGATAAAATAGTATGGGGGGGTAAACTCCACTAGGAAGGGAAGGGGGGGGGGGCTAAGAGTCTAGGAAAGGGGCTAAGCTAGAGGGCTTGTCTCCAAGGGAATATTATAATACTATTCCTAAAATACTAGGCTATGGATATAACTTATGATATCCTAAGTTCTTATGAGAAAGAGAATGAAATACGAGTGGAGAGAAATGAGCTCCTGGAGGGCCATGTGTCATCAAGGGTGCATGCAAATAAATGTAGGGAAATTAGTCCATTTTGGACTCACTCAACCATTATTTCGATGCTCTCCATCAATATTACCTCCGGTGTAATACCCCAAGGTCGAGCCCCTACTGAATTGTAAACATGTTGTGTAGGTTGGTGAGCTAAGTGATTACAAGCTAGAAGGCTTATGTGATGATTAGGCCAGAGAGCCTAGATGATAAAGGCCAGTGAGCATGTTTTTGTATATGTAAATACTCATATTATTAATATAAATACATTGTTTCATGTAGATCGACCACGATAAAAGAGAATGGGGGACTAAGCTCCACTAGGAAAGGAAAGGGAAGGGATAAGAGAATTGGGAAAAGGGATAAGATTGAAGGCTTAACTCTAAAAGGAATATTATATTATTGTTTCCTAAAGACTATGGTGAGGATAATTGTTTTATCCTAAGTCTCATGAAAGAGGTAATGAATCCCAAGTGGAGAGAAATGAGCTCCAAGAGAGCCATGTGTCAATCAGGGCACATGAGAATATAGGTGGGGGGAAATAGTTTGTTTTCCCATATTTTCCCATTCACTCATGCACTAATCCATCCCCTCCATCATTGACCTCTGCAACATTCACACACCTCTGGAACCTGCAGCATTTTTTTAGCTATCCCATACTTTCCTCGTGAAGCACAGTGCAACTGTAATTTGTTTAAGCATGTACTCTGCCTTAACAAACTATTGTTGATGCCAACATAGTTCCTTGATAGAGTGTGGTTTGATGCCATCATCTGTTCTATACCCAATCTGTGTTGTTTCCATCACCCTTACTCGATTGACGTAGGAGATGGACTCAAGAAGCAGGTTGTCAGGCCCATGGGTTTCAAGAGGCGGGTTGTCGAGCCCATGGACTAAAGAAGCAGGTTGTCAGGCATGTAAGCAACTCTCTCCAAGTGAGAGAAGTTGTTGGGGAAGTGATTTTTCCAGAGGGATCTCAACGACAACTATAGTTCTCTGAGAAATTTTGTTTGGCCTGTTGTTGAAGCCATGGAAGGGAAGTGGAGCAGTCGAAGGACTGTTGAGTAGAGAAGGGGCACACTTCTTAGGGTGGGACAGGAATGTGGGGAATGATAGGTTGTAGGTTGTTAGTGTGAGTTGGCTCCTGGGATGGAATCCTTCATGTTGACTGTGCAACTTCCAGTTGTCTCAGCCTAGCCTAGGAATCCCTTTACCAGGGTGGATTTTAGTCCTAGCTCGGGGGTGACCCACTTCTAAGAGTGATGAGAAATGTGGTCTAAGGTTGGGAGGTTTGTGGAAGTTCTGCACACAATTAGTGGTCTTCTATAAAAATATAAGTACCATTTATGTGTTCAATTGCATGTTGTGTATTTGTACATGTTTTATATTTATGAGTTTAKCCTATATATGTTGTACGTATAGGCTTTACTATTGTTTTCACATTAATCTATGTATTAGCAGAATGTAATTGTCTGTTAAGTTTTATTTGTATGATGTTTTGCATGAGTCTCTAAGTGGTATAGCCTAGTGACCTAAGGATGGGGTGTACTACCAAATCTATATCTTAACTTAGAAAGAATGTAACTATGAGGTAGAATGGCATGGCCTGTGGCTAGGGATGTTACATATGGAGCATGCACCCACTCTTTAGCCATGCCCTGTACTTTTCCTGTTATTAGCAATGAACTGTACCCTTGTTGTTATGAGCAACGCAACAGAACCTTCCTGTCACTAGCAGCACATATGTATCTTACTCGTAGGTTGTTGTTTTCTTTAACTGTTCCTTACTATATTTATGAGTTTAGACTATATATGTTGTACGTATAGGCTTTACTATTGTTTTCACATTAATCTATGTATTAGCAGAATGTAACTGTCTGTTAAGTTTTATTTGTATGATGTTTTGCATGAGTCTCTAAGTGGTATAGCCTAGTGACCTAAGGATGGGGTGTACTACCAAATATATATCTTAACTTAGAAAGAATGTAACTATGAGGTAGCATGGCATGGCCTGTGGCTAGGGATGTTACATATGGAGCATGCACCCACTCTTCAGCCATACCCCGTACTTTTCCTATTATTAGCAATGAACTGTACCCTTCTTGTTATGAGCAACACAACAGAACCTTCCGGTCACTAGCAGCACATATGTATCTTACCTGTAGGTTGTTGTTGTCTTTAATTGTTCCTTACCTGAACTTTGTTGTTGCCATCACTATTCCTTGCCTGAACGTGGTTGTTTCCATCACCTACTCCATACCCGAATTTTGTTTATGTCTTCACCTGTACCTGTACTTGGTTGACTCAAGCGTGGGTTTGAAGAGGCAGGTTTTCAAGCCCATGGATTGAAGAGGCAGGTTGTCAAGCCCGTGAGAAACTCTCTCCAGGTGAGAAAATTGTTGGGAATAGATTTCCTAAGGGATCCCAACTGTAGCTATAGTTCTCTAAGACTTCTTGTATGGCCTGTTGTTGAAGCCCTAGAATGGAAGTGGGGCATTAGAAGGATTGTTGAGCAGAGAAGGGGCACACTTCCTAGGGTGGGATAGGCATGTGGGGAATGAGAGGTTGTAGGTTGTTAGTTTGAGTTGGCACATGGGATGAAATACTTCATGTTGCATGTGTAGCATCAACCTGGTTATAAATCCCTTTACCCTGGTGGAGTTTAGTCCCAGCTCGGGGGTGACCCACTACTGAGAGTTCTAAGTAGCGTGGTCTAAGGCTGGGAGGATCATGGAATGTCTGCACACAGTTGGTGGTCTTATATCAAAGATAAGTATAAATTATGTGTTAATTTACATGCTGTGTATTTATACATGTGTTTATGCTTATGGGTTTTTTCCTGTGTATGTTGCATGTATATTTTTACTGTTATTTATGCATGAATCCATGTATTTGCTTAATATATTTGTCTGCTTAAATTTTTATATATATACAGATGAAATTATGGGTTTTAAGTGGCATGACCCAGCAGTCTAAGGCTAGGTATGTTACAGTATGGTATTAGAGCTCCAATTTCCAACACTGAGCCTGGATGGGTCGAGCAAGTTGAAGTGATTCACTTGCGTGGAGTTGGGAAAAAGTCCCAATTTTTGTTATTAAATTCTTGGAAATTTTGAAGGAAATTGGCCAAAGTGGTGAAATGTTTGTAATTTGACATATGTTCAAGTAAATTTTGACCTAGGATTAGTCGAATTTGAAGCGCAAGGAGTGTGCAGGCGAAGAGAAATCTCCTTGTGAGAAGGAGAATGGATGAGATCTGTTTGGGAAAGGTCTAAATCCTTCACAACCGTTAGATCTGGAAAAAGGAGCACGGTGGTTAACCCCTCAAGTCCTTTGGACTTTGCTGCTTCAGAAGATTTTTAAGGCTTTCATGAAAAGGAGGTAAAATCCTCGAAGCTTCGAAGTCTCGTAGTGAATCTACATCATAGATCACTGGGAGGAGTACCTGACCGTTGGATTAGCTATGGAACAAATCCAAGCCATAGATCTCACAATTCAGCGATTCAACACTCTGGGAGTTCTTAATCCTTTTGTTGCCAAGAGGACATTTTTCCTAAAGTCCCGAAGTCTAGAGCCAATCTGGACCATTCATGTTTGGGGACACGTGTCTGCATAATAGCAAGTATTTGGAATTTCAACATTCGAGAGATTTGTAGTATTATGTTGAGAAGTCTTCTGAAGCTCCAGAGAGCGACAATTCGGGAGTTCGCCAGTTCTCCATTCGGAAGTTTTGAATTATGTAGAGGAAGAAACCCTTGAAGCCTGAAGCTCTGGAGCACCGAAGTAGTGAAGCTCCAAAGAGAGACGGTTTGGGAGTTCGCCAGTTCGACATTCAAATGTTTTAAAGTGTTCTAGTTTGAAATATTTTGAAGCCTGAAGTTCAAAAGTCCTGGAGCGTCGGAGTCCAGAAGCTTCGAGGAGCACATGTTCAGAAGTTCGACATTCAGGATATTTTTTGTGTTATGCTGAGAAGATCTTTGAATCCCGAAGCTCCAGAGCGCCGAAGTAGTGAAGCTCCGTAGAGTGACGGTTTGGGAGTTCGCTAGTTCTGTGTTCGAGTGTTTTAAAGTGCGTTCGTGTGAAATCCTTTGAAGCCCAGAGTCTCGAAGTCCAGGAGAGTCAGAGTGACATGGCATGGTGACATCACCTAGGGTGACATGGACCCATATTATGCGTGCCACGTGTCATCCTAATTCATGTTTTTTATATACCTTTCGTGCCTATTAGAACTTGACACATGTCACTCATCGATTGGGCCACATGTCATCTCCATTTTATTGCCATGTAGCACCCCCTGATGTGTAGTTGCTAACGAGACCCTGGAAGTTTAGAAATTTGGTGTTCGAAGGAAATGTTGCGTTGTGTTGAGAAATCCTCCAAAGCCCAAAGCTCTGAAGCATCGGAGTCCCAAAACTCTGGAGAAGGACCATTCGGGAAGTTAGCCACTTCAGCGTTTGGAGGAAATGTTTTATGGTGTAGGTAGAACCTCTAAAGCATGAATTTTTGAAGCACAGGAGCCCCGAATCTCCGAAGAAGTATCTATTCAAAATTTCATCAATTCGGAATTCAGGGGAAATGAAGTGTGATGAAGGTGAAACCTCTGAAGCCCGAAGCTCCGAAGACGTATCGTTCAAGAGTTCACCAATTCATCATTCAGGGGAATTGGGATGTGTTGAAGAAGAAAAATATGAAGCCCAAAGTTATGGAGCCCCAAAGTCTCGAAGCTTTAGATAAGCACCTTTGATCTAACCACTAGGTCATAGCCCATTGTCATATGAGATTTTGGCTAAAATAAAAGGGGGCTAATGCCCAAATTTTTTATTTTAAAGACCAGAAAATGGCTTAGAGAAGGAGCCAATAGATTTATGAATTGTACGGACCTGCAAGTAATGGAAATTACAGAAACATGTAAACCTAAAAAGAGGATCTAGCATGGGTCCAAGAGCTAATTCAGCTCGGAAGAAGAGGAACAACTATATAGGGATTACTTCCCAGGAAAAACAATTTTCAAATATCCATAAATTTCTACTCAAAACTCAGACTTGAGCATGGAAGTAGGCATTGGAAAGGTATTGAACATGAGAATATAAATACTCAATCAGAAAATTGACTTGGGTAGGTAATTTTCAGGAAAATCAAAAGAAATAATTTTGATGCATTATGGAACCAGAATTGAGCATAATTTCTTGAATTTGTTAAAATAATCAGCCTAACAAGTGTTGTTGGTTGCACATTTTGCAGATTTCACAGTTGTTAGATCAAAACAAGATCAGCACAGAGTGTAGAGGGATGGAATATACACTAAGGTCTTACAGCCAGGAAGAAGATATTAGAGAGATGGATGTCAATATGGGTAATGAAGGTACAAATTCAAATGGACATGGAGAAGGAAAGGAAGAAAGCATGAACTTGGTAGAGACCATTAAAAATTTGAAACAGGATGTTTGAAGTCATAAAGTTGATAATGAAAGTCTTATGAAATTTAAGGAGCAGCGGGAGGACTTCAACATAAAGTTAATGCAGAGCTTGGATAGAATAGAAAATAAAATGGATAAGGAGAATGGCTCGAGAAAATAAGGAAGTCACAAGTCTCATGATGAGAAAGGAAGAACAAGAAGTGTTAGCAGACATCACCATCAC
The DNA here is from genome assembly GCA_010110895.2 of Picea sitchensis. Lineage (NCBI taxonomy): Eukaryota > Viridiplantae > Streptophyta > Pinopsida > Pinales > Pinaceae > Picea > Picea sitchensis. The sequence continues at coordinate 39,666 of SNQJ01S0009857.1, read as the reverse complement.
TCCCCAAGGCATTCCAATAGGACAGCACCCATTAGCTCAAGTCCATCCCCTGCCAGGAAGCATAAGAAGAGGTCTAGGGTGGATGAGCTATAAGGAGAAATGAACAAAATCAAACCTCCTACATTTGATGGCGAGCACAAGAAGGATGAATATGCAGAGACATGGTTGTTGGGTGTGAGAAATTATTTGCAATTACATAACTACTCTTCGCAAGCAGAAGGAAGAATTTCCATATATCAGCTCAAGGGAAAGGCATCCATGTGGTGGGACCAATTTGTGTAGGTGCAACACATTAAAGAGAAAAATGATACTTGGAAGGAATTCAAGAAGTATTTTCAAAAGAAATGCTTGACTAAGAGATATTATAACAAGAAAATGAAGGAGTTCTTTGAACTCAAGCTTGGGAGTAAGACCATCGATGAATATGAAAGAAGGTTTTTATAAATGTTAAAGTATGTTTGTTTCATCAAGGATGAGACAGTGAAGATTCATATGTATTTGAGTCGGCTACCATCATTCATCAGTGACATGATACAATATGGTGATCCCAAAACATTGGAGGAGACCAAAGGCGAGCTAAATGCCTTTATGATCATCATAAAGGAAGTCCTTCTTTATAAAAATCTTGGGAAGAAAAGAAGAAGTACAAGATGGAATAGAGGAAGAAGGGGACTAAGCCACCATTCTTCAAAAATAATCCTCAGGGACAGCTAGCTTCTAGAGAACCTAGAATGATTGAGAAAAGGGGGCAAAGGCCAAGGCAGCCACCTATTCAATGTTGGGGTTGTAATGGAGATCATATGTATAAATATTGTCCCCACAGAAGTGAAAAGGTGAGGATTGTTCACAATGTACAGCAAGTTGAAACAGTGGAGGACATGGGCAGAAGTGTACCTAGGATCTATTAAACCCTGGACAACAAGCAAGCAGAGTTTCAGTCACATATGATTGAAGTGGAAGGTAAGCTCAACAACCAAACCATTGTTATTTTAATTGATTCAAGATCTAGTCATAGTTATATAGATCCTAATATGGTGGAAATATTGCAATTTCCAAGAAGCAAGCATGGAAAATCTTGGTTGGTGCAGCTAGCTACCAGATCCAAAAGAAAAGTTAATGAGAAGGTTGAGTCATGTCCAGTGGACATGAATGGACTGAGCACCAGGGAATATTTGAACATCTTATCTTTGGGTTCCTATGATTGTATAATTGGTATGGATTGGTTGGACCAACACCATGTTATCCTATATTTTTATAATAAAGAATTCACTTGTTGGGATGGAGAAGGGAACCTAAGGAAAGTGCAGGGAATTCCCAGGGCAATAACTGTTAGAGAAATCTCGGCATTGCAGCTGAAGAAAAGTTACAAGAAAGGGTGTCAAATATTTGCAGATCATATGGAAGAGACACCTAAAGATAAGGTGTCAAATATTGAATATTATGCAATCCTAAAAGAGTTTGAGGATGTATTTAAAGAAATACCAGGATTACCCCCTAAAAGAGATATTGATTTCTCCATCAATCTAATGCCTAGAGCAGCTCCAATATCCAAGACCCCTTACAGGATGAGTACACCAGAATTAAAGGAGTTGCAAATGCAACTTGAAGAGCTTCTGAAGAAGGGTTATATACGCCCAAGTGTGTCACCTTGGGGTGCTCCAGAATTATTTATGAAGAATAAGGATGGAACATTGAGACTTTGCATGGACTTCAAGCAGTTGAACAAGGTAATTGTAAAGAATAAGTATCATTTGCTAAGGATCGATGACCTCTTTGATCAGTTGAAGAATGCAAAAATATTCTCCAAGATTGATCTCAGGTCAGTTTATCATCAGGTAATAATTAAAGAAGAAGACATCAGCAAGCAATATTTCTTTCAGATCAAGGTATGGGCATTATGATTTCACAATGGTGCCATTTGGGTTATCAAATGCACCAATTGTCGTCATGTGTTTAATCAATGGTATTTTCAGAGAATACTTAGATAAGATTGTCATTGTCTTTTTGGATGACATTCTTATATATTCTAAATCGGAGGAAGAGCATGAACAACACTTGAGGATGGTACTACATGTATTAAGGGAGCATTAGTTGTATGCCAAATTGAGCAAGTGCTCATTCTATCAAAAGAAAATTCACTATTTGGGGCATATCATATCAGAGGAAGGGATAGCAGTAGATCCTAAAAATATTGAGACCATTAGAGGATGGTCATCACCAGATAATGTGACAGAGGTCAGAAGATTCATGGGCCCTATGGGCTACTACAGAAGATTTATTAAAGGATTCTCAAAAATTTCACACCTGATCACTTCCTTGCAAAAGAAGGGAGTGAAGTTTCAATGGACATTGGAGTGTGAAAACATTTTCCAACACTTGAAGCATTTTATTAACCAATGCTCCAATACTAAGGATTTTTTATCCAAATAAAGACTCCATTGTATGAACTGATGCATGTAAAGAAGGACTTCATGGAGTCCTCAGTAAAAACGGATATGTTGTATGTTATGAATCAAGGAAGTTAAAGGAGCATGAAAGGCACTATTCTACTCATCATTTGGAGTTGGTATCCATAGTGAATGCCTTGAATATGTGGAGGCACTACCTTGTGGGGAAAAGGTTCCAGTTGAGGACAAACCATCATGGTCTGAAATATTTGGTTGAACAGCCAACTCTAAATGTCAGACAAAGCAAGTGGTTAGAATTTCTTAGTGAATATGACTTTGATATAAAGAATATCAAAGGGAAAGAGAACAAGGTGATTGATGCACTCAGCAGAAGATTGCATGAGTTGCATGCTATAGCCATTAGTATATACCAATCAAATTTGAAAGATAGAATCTTAGAGGCTTCAAAATCTAATTTGCAATATATGGAAATAATAACAAAGTTACAGCAAGGCATTTTGCTGCAGAAAATTGAAGACTACAATCTGGGAAATGATGAAATTCTCGGGTATAGAGGAAAAATTTATGTACCAAATTCCCAGGAATTTAAAAATCTGATATTCAGAGAGATGCATAATGTACCTTATGTTGGGCACCAAGGGTATCAGAAAACTATTGCAATTGGAAAGAGCCAATATTATTGGCCAGGCATGAAGAAGGAATGTGTTGAGTATATTGCCAAATGTTTGGAGTGCCAAAAGGTCAAGGATGAGAATAGACACCCAGCTGGTTTGCTACAGCCATTACCCATTCTTGAGTGGAAATGGAAAGTGATAACAATGGATTTCAACACCAAACTTCCCAGAACAAGCAAGCAGCATGATTCTATCATGGTAGTGGTGGATAATATTACCAAAGTCGCCCATTTTATTCCAGTGAAGATCACTCATAATGTAACCAACATTGTTGATATTTATATGAGATAAATTGTTTGACTGCATGGTATACCAAAGACAATTGTGTCTAACACAGATCCAAAATTTACATCAAATTTCTGGAAAGAATTAAATAAAGTATTTGGAACAAATTTGAATTTTAGCACAGCTTATCATCCAGAATCTAATGGACAAATAGACAAGGTGAATCAAGTGATTGAGGATATGTTGAGGATGTATGTGATGGATAAACCATCAAAATGGGAAGACTACCTACACTTGGTAGAGTTTGGTTATAACAATGTGTACCAAGAATCTCCAAAGATGAGCCCATTTGAGGCACTTTATGGCAGAAGATGCAATACACCTGTAAGTTGGGACAACCTAGCAGATAGAGCAGTGGTTGGGCCAGATTTACTCAAGGAAATGGAAGAACAGATGTCAAAAATAAAACAGAATTTAAATGTTGCTCAAGACAGGCAGAAAAGTTGTGTTGATAAGGGAAGAACTCATAGGGAATTTAAAGTGGGTGACCATGTATTCTTGAAAGTAAAGGCCAACAGAAGTTCCTTAAAGTTGGGAAATTGTTCAAAGTTGGTAGCTCATTATTTTGGGTCATTTGAAATCCTAGAGAGGATTGGGCCTATAGCATACATGCTTGCATTACCTGCATCAATGTCTATTCATAATGTATTCCATGTATTATTGCTGAGAAAGTGTGTACATGATGTTAATCATGTTATTGATTGGAATGTGATTCAGGTGGAGAAAGAAGGTGTTTTTTAGGTGCATCTAGTGTGCATATTGGACCGGAAGTTCAAGCAGCTCCAAAATCGATCCATAGATCTCGTAAAGGTCCAATGAACCTGGTACAGTCCTAAGGATGCAACTTGGGAGCACGAGGATGCTATGCAGGCAGAATACCCACATCTTTTTGAATTTTTTTGAAATTTTGGTGTAAATGTGTATATATATTGCACTGAGGACAATGCATAAATAAGGGGAGGGGGATGTAACACCCTAAGACCGAGCCCCAGTTGTAAATGTGAATATGTTTTATAGGTTGGTGAGCCATGTTATTATAGGCCAAAAAGCTTACGTGATTATTAGGCTGGAGTGCCTAGATGCTAAAGGCCAGTGAGCCTATTTTTGTATATGTAAACACTCATATCATTAATAAAATACATCGTCGTGTGTAGACCAACCATGATAAAAGAGTTTGGTGAAATAAACTCCACTAGGAAGGGAAACAGGGGGGATAAGAGCCTAGGAAAGGGGCTAAGCTAGAGGGATTAACTCCAAGGGAATATTATAATATTATTCCTAAAAGACTAAGCTATGGATATAACTTATGATGCCCTAAGTTATTATGAGAAAGAGCATGAAATACAAGTGGAGAGAAACGAGCTCCTGGAGGGCCATGTGTCATCAAGGGTTCATGCAAATAAATGTCAGGAAATTTGTCCATTTTGGACTCACTCAGCCATTCATTCCATGCTCTCCATTAGTCTTACCTATGGAGGTTGCATGCACTCATCAACCATACTCCATACTTTTCCTGTTACCAGCAGTGAATTGTACCCTTTTTGTTATGAGCAGTGCACCAGAACCTTCCTGTCACTAGCAGCGCATCTGTATATTACCCATAGGATGTTGTTGTCTTTAACTATTCCTTACCTGAACTTTGTTGTTTCCATCATCATTCCTTTCCTGAATGTGGTTGTTTCCATCACCTGCTCCATTCCCGAATTTTGTTGTTGTCTTCACCTGTACCTGTACCTGGTTGACTCAAGCATGGGTTTGAAGAGGTGGTTTTTCAGGCCCATGGATTGAAGAGGAAAGTTTCCAGGTCCATGACAAACTCTCTCCAAGTGAGAGAATTGATGGGAATAGGTTTCTTAAGGGAGACCAACTGCAGCTACATTGCTCTGATACTTCATGTCCGGCTTGTTGTTGAAGCCCTGGAAGGGAAGTGGGGCATCTGAAGGACTGTAGAGAAGAGAAGGGGCACATTTCCTGGGGTGGGACAGGCATGTGGGGAATGAGAGGTTGTAGGTTGTTAGTTTGATTTGCCACCTAGGACGAAATCCTTCATGTTTTCTGTGTAGCATCATCCTGGTTAGAAATCCCTTTACCCGGGTGGAGTTTAATCCCAGCTCAGGGGTGACCCACTGCTGAGAGTTTTGAGCAATGTGGTATAAAACTGGGAAGATCGTGTAAGGTTTGCACGCAGTTGGTGGTCTTATATCAAATATAAGTATCGATTGTGTGTTAATTTATATGTTGAGTATTTATACATGTGTTTATGTTTATGGGTTTTTGACTGTGTATGTTGCATGTATATTTTTACTATTATTTCTACATGAATCTGTTTATTTGTAGAATATATTTGTCTACTTAAAGTTTTATATATATATACAGGTGAAATTATGGGTTTTAAGTGGCATGACCTAGCGATCTAAGGTTGGGTATGTTACACTTGAAGCACCAACTTCCAAGATTCTCCAACACCAATTTGAAGGAGGCACCAACCCCCTTGTGAGCACCAACTCACACTTCTCAAACACCAACCAGCAAATTGAAGACATAAATCTTCTTGTGCACCACCCAACCACCCTTATTTCAAATATTCACAAATGATTTATTTTAGAATACAAAATATACATCCTTGAACCAATCACACTTAGCAAGGTGACATCCTTTCCTTGTCAACTGCAAAAATGGCCTCTGTCACCATTGATTTGAAGCTTTACTGTATTGCCTTCTTATACCATAATAGGTCTTTGATCTAGTCAAAATATCCTCCTCAACTATGCTGAGACGAGACATTAAATTCGGTCTTCTATTGTTTTATATGTCTTCTCAATCAGATCTCCAAACCTACAAGATGTTGTTGAAACACTGCTACAATAGGCCTGAAACTCTTCTCAATTCTGGTCTAAAGACTGGCCCTAAACGGTCTTGAAACACATGCCAAAATATCCCTCAAAAATGTCTCATATTCTCCTCAGGTACATGACTTAGAATGGCCTCAGAATAAGCCTTATAATAGTCTTCAAACAAATCTACAATACCCTGAAATATAGATGCAAAATAGACCTGGATTCTTACCTTAACTTGCCTCATAGTTATCCTTCATCTTGCCTCAGCTCTGTGCTTAAACTACCTTATATATTTTCCTAAGTCCTACACCAAGAAGAGCCTATAAACAAACCCATATCTTCCCTTAATATCCCTTGAAGACTTCCTCATATCCGCCTTATCTCAACCACAGAATAGGCCTGAGAACAAACCTAAAAATTGTCCATCCTCAAAATCTCACGTTACAAGCCTCAAAACTTCGCTAGAACATACTTTGAACTTCCTGAGATTTATGCCCTTATCAACCTTGATTTTCCTCAGAATAACTTGCTTGAGTTAATGATTAGAGTGATGATCCTAGGCACCTATTTATACTAGTTTTGGGCATCTCTTAGGGTCAACTTTACACTTGTTCTCTTAAATTTATTTTTAATGTTAATTCAAATTGGGGACGGCTTGTTCTTGCCATATCAATAATATTTTTAGTATTTATTCCAATCGGGGTTGACTTTTCCAATGACATATTTAAGAGGGAATATCTCCTCAACCATGAGGAACCACATGGCATGCCACCTACCGTTGGAAACAACTTGATGATGGCTGTCAATCCATGGAGGTTTTGCATGCATTTGCAATGTCCTTCATACTCTTCTTCTTTAATCAACTTCAGGGCTTCTAGACTTGCTTCGGGTCATCTTCTAGGTTTTACATCAATGACAACCAATTTTCCAACACACACCCCCTCTACTCCTACAAAAAACTCTCTTGGTATGACACTAGTGTTAAATTTCCTTAAACCCCAAGCATGACAATTAATTCCTAGAAAATCCTTGCTGAAATAAAATGCAAATCTACTGAACAAAAGCACATTGAGATTCTTAACCAAAAATTGTAGCAAAAGTAAAACAGGGAACCAAACACATGTATACATATATTTTTTGGTAAATACCCCCGGAAAAACCCCTAAGGGATAACCAATACTGTGATGATTTTATTAATATAAAATCTGGGTTCTTGTCCTAGGAAAATGGACCACCTAAGGAAAAACTAAAAAACATCAAGAATAGTCTATCACACCTCAATATCAGTCCTTTGATCTTGCTCATTGTTGCTTCCTTTGTTTCCCCTTGCTCCCTTCCCCGAACCTTTCCTGGGAACACTTGGATGAAAGTCCTTCTACACCCAATCAATGAGATCTCACTATCTCACTATGTGTGTGTCTCCTCCTCTAACATTAACTTCCTTTTATAATGTTGAGTTTACCCTAATCCAAAACCCTATATCTCCAAAGAGATCAATGGTTGAGATTATATCTCAACAACACTTTAGATCAATGGCTAGGATTTAATTTAATTCACTTGATCCAGGAGGATCCATAATGCTCAAAATTGATCTAGGAGGATAAAAAATGCTAGAAATTTTATCTTCTCAAATTCTCTTAAAAATAACTTCATTGCGTAGATATCGACAATATATTTCCAACGGTGCAAAAATTGCCTCAAATGTAGTTCATATGAAGAAGTTATGGTCAGTCAAAGTTTTGGTCAAACAGGGAAAAAGTCAAAGTAGGGGTGCCACATGGCAGCCCCACAGGGTGCCACATGGCATGTCCATACAATTTGTACAATTGACCAGGTGATGTCATGCTGACATTAGCTGGATGATATGGTAGCATGACAAAGTGACACTTGTCACTCATTTTTGGCATTTGCAGGCACCCATGTGGATCAATAAAAAAGTGCCACGTGTCATATGTGTGATGAAATGAAAAGTACAGTGTGCAAGGTGACGTGTACCAATGGGTGAGTGCCAAGTGGTTTATCCGTACAGGAAGGTGGCAGATGATGTGGTGTTGATGCAGGCAACGGGTGGACCAATCAGTGGCACTCTCTGATTGGCCAATAATGGCTAAGGGAGAATAAACTTTATTGGATGGAATGGGAATCGAACCCATGACCTATGGGGGAATATTCCCAACATATTCTAACGACTTCATAATATTCCACCTACCATTTTGCCACATGTATTGGTTGGTTCGAGCAACCAACAATAATATATTTAAAATGTATTCATATGCAACCGGGTATATAGGGGGGTCGGCTAGGTCGAATTACCCTATATAAACTTATCTTCGACCTTGTACAAACATGGAAGTGTGTGTCAAGAACTCCCTACATAGAATTTTGTGTATATTTTTTTCTTGTTTTGCATGCAAGAGGTGTTCTTAGTTTTGATTTGCCCTATTTTGCATGCCATTGAGTTCTTTGAGAGAAGTATAGAGTGTTTATACTCATTTTTCTCAGAATTTCGAGAGGAATGTGATGGTGATATCGGTTTTGTGTAAAAGTGATTTGTATGAAAGTCTTATTTCAGTTTTCCATGTATGAGACCCATAGTCTCATTATATGTGCCTATGGGGGATTTTGGGGTACTATTTAGAACATAGTCAAGTTTATACTCATTCTTCTTAGAATTTCATGAGGAATTCAGTGGTAACCTTTGTTTCTGGGTTGGAGTAGCATACTTGAAGGGTGTCTTCAAAAACTTGGTATTTTTAGGTCCATTCATTGTAATTTTGGCATTTGAGCATTAATCATTGTTTGAAAAGGGACCCGGAGACGTAACCCAAGATGGGTGAAATACGTTAACAAATCCGTTAACAAATTGTTTGTGTGCCATTTGAATTATTGTTGATCTTATTTTACTTCAATTCAACATTATTATTTCCGCAAGTTATATTTATCAGTTGATGAAGTTATGGATAAATAAGTGTTTTCACATGATATTTTTCAAATAGTCAAGTCAATCTTCATTTCCTGAATTTGGTCGGATGTTTAGTGTCTTATGAACTAATTCACATCTAAGGATTTTCGCATTGGATTGGTATCATAGTTTTTGTTTGGTATCATTGGAAGGCAATTTGGTATCAGAACTCGTTTGATATTTTCAAAGCAGAGCCGGCTTTGAAATTTATTTGCAAGTGAATGCTTACGAGGTCCAAACTCAAGCTTGGTGAAGGGTCGTTTGAAGAGTACATTCTTGATATTGGTTTGAGGCATGCATTTCGAAAACAATAAATGGATTCAACAAAAGAAGAGGATTCTTCTAATCCAAATCTTCTTGATACTAAAGAGACATTATTTTCCATGTTCATGACAATGAAGGCCATGGTCGAAGAAATGTACAAGGATCAAAAGAAGGCCAAGAGAATTGGTGGTAAAAGCAAAGGAAAGCCACATAACTTCGGGAAGCAATCGAAGAAGCTACATAAATTTGAGAAGAAGTCGAAGGGGAAAGAAGAAGAGAAACCCACATGTTCTCATTGTAAGAAGAAATGACATGAGGAGGCAAAGTGTTGGAAGTTGCATCCATAGATTCTATCAAAGAAGTTCAAGTACAAGAGTAATTAGAAGGCTACAACCATAGTTCAGGATCTTGGATCAGATTCTAAAGTTACATCTATGGGCATTAAAGGCATATTTTATGTTGATAGTTCTAGTTCACATACTTCTTCTTCAAAGGATAATGTAATCCCTGATGGAAGACAAAGAATTGAATTGTTTCATTTATGAGTTATCTCAAAGAACACTAAGATTGATACACTTATTAATAGTGGATCACAAGTAAATCCTATTTCAGAGCAAGTTGTTCAGAATTTGGGATTGGAAACTAGGCCTCATCCGAAACCATATCCTTTGGGTTGGATTTGTGATAATGCTCAGTTACAGGTAACTAAGCAATGCAAGTTACAGTTTGAGATCACATCCAGTTTCATTGATGGGGTAGAGTTAGACATTGTTCCACTTGACATTTGTGGGATGGTTTTGGGAATTCCATACTTGTATGACAAGAAGGCCATTTTCTACAGGGAATAGAAAAAGTATCATATTTTCAAGGATGAGATTGAGTTCATTATGGGAGGTCATCAAATGAAGACAAATTTGACAGTTGTCACTACAGGGCACGTGAAAATGCTAGTTAATTCTAGTATCCAGGATCTAGATTTACAACCTACAGTTGAAAGTAAAGAAGGTCCTTTGGTTTATCTTGTTCCTATTAAGAAGGGAAAATATGTTGACGGTTCATTCTTTTCCACATATGTATATTCAGTTTTTTTTGTCCAGTTTATTACTAATCAGTGGAGTATGGTTAGCTACTACAACAATGAATGGTGGAGTTTGTGAATTGAAGAGAATGGTTAACTTGGTCAACAATGTTGTTTCAGTCTTCATTATCATTATGATGAGTCAGGTGCTTATTATCCAAGAAGGAAGGATGGATCATACTGGGTAGGTGAGGTGAAATTATCATCACTTCATTTCTAAATGATCCATACTTTTGGAGGTCCAAAAGTTCTTCAGTGGGGAGGTGTGATCCAAGAGGATCCAGAACGCTCAAAAGTGATCCAGGAGGATCCAAAATTCTCAAAAAATGATATTCTCAAATGCTCTTAAAAAAACAACTTCATTTCGTAGAGCTCAGTGATAGCTTTCCAAAGATGCAAAAATTGACTCAAACGGAGTTCTCATGAAGAAGTTATGGATAGTCAAAGTTTTGGTCAAACATGGAAAAATTCAAAGCAAGGGTGCCATGTGGTAGCCCCACGTGGCATGTCTGTATAGGTCATAAAAATGAGAGTATGACATCATGCTAACATTCACTGGATGATGTGATAGGATGACAAAGTGACACGTGTCACTCATTTTTTTCATTTTCAGGCACCCATGTGGACCAATAAAAAGTGCCATGTGTCCTCTATATGATGATATGGAAAGTACAGTCAGTAGGGTGATGTGGATCAATGGGCAAGTGTCAAGTGGTAGATCTGTACAGGAAGGTAGCATATGATGTGGTGTTGATGTAGACAACAGGTGGACCAACCAGAGAGTTCCACGTGGCACTCTCTGATTGGCCAATAGGCTAAGGGAGAATAAAATTCATTGGATGCAATGGGAATCAAACCCATGACCTATGGGGGAATATTCCTAGCATATTCTAATGACTTCATAATATTATGCCTACCATTGTGCCACATGCATTGGTTAGTTATAATAACCAACAATAATATATTTAAAATGTATCCATATGTGATTGAGTATATAGGGGGGTCGGTTAGGCTGACTAACCCTATATAAACCTAGCTCTAACCCCTGAACAAACATGGAAGTGTGTGCCAAGAGTGCCTTGCATAGAATTTCGTGCAGATTTTTTCCTCATTTTGTGTGCAAGATGTGTTGTTAGTTTTGATTTGCCTCATTTTGCATGCCATTGAGTTCTTTGAGAGAAGTATAGACTGTTTATACTCATTTTTATCATAATTTTGAGAGCAATCTGATGGTGATATCGGTTATGTGTAAAAGTGCTTTGTATGAAAGTATTATTTCAGTTTTCCATATATGAGACCCGTAGTCTCGTTATACATTCCAAAATGGGTTGTTTGGGTACTGTTCAGAACATAATCAAGTTTATACTCATTATTCTTAAAATTTCATGAGGAATTCAGTGGTGACCTATGTTTCTGGGTTGGAGTAGTAGAGTGGAAGGGTGTCTTCAAAAACTTGGTATTTGTAAGTCCATTCATTGTAATTTTGTCATTTGAGCATTAATTGACCGGTCTGTCTATTTGAAAAGGGACCTGGAGACGTAGCCCAAGATAGGTGAACACTGGTAACAAATTGTTAATGTGCCATTTGAATTATTGTTGATCTTATTTTACTTCAGTTCAACATTCTTATTTCCGCAAGTTATATTTATCAGTTGATGAAGTTATGGATAAATAAGTGTTTTCACATGATGTTTTGCAAATAGTCAAGTCAATCTTCATTTCCCAAATCTAATCGGATGTTTAGTGTCTTATGAACTAATTGACATCTAAGGATTTTCGGGTTGAATTGGTATCAAATTTTTTGTTTGGTATCATTGGAAGGCAAGTTGGTATCAGAACTCGTTTGATATTTTCATATCATCACTAATGCCAAAAACTTAGGCATTTAATTAAATTAAACTCAATTAATTATAAGAAAGCATTCACTTTAATAATTACTTTATTAAAGTGAATTTCCTAAGTCTTGAAAGGTATTAATGACAACTTCCACATGTTAGACACAAAACCAACGTGGAAGTACATATCTGATGCTACAAACATCAACATTCCATCTTAGCAAGGAAGGTACTTCTCCAAGATCCATATGGAATTGGGTCTCCCTTCGACCCTAGTACAATGTTGCACATATCATCCTATACTAAAGCATCATGTTACTCCTACTGAACTATTTCCTCCTCAATGACATAATATATCAGTGCCCTGAAGTTTGGAATTTTTTTCACATGCCTTCTCTCTGTCAATATGCTCCTATGAGCCTCAACTTGATCCTGATCATCCATCAATGCCATCTCATACCAATTGGATCTCCTGATATAAATGGAAGGGGACAACTCCCTCTTCCCATCTGAAGGTTGAATCCCCACACTGGAAGTCTATGAACTTTGATCACCCTTTGAAGCGTCCTGCTCCTCATCCTCTATCGTTGGCATCGATCCATGATCCATCATCCCCTTGGATCCACCTACAATATTTCCCTACCACCTATATACCTTTCCTTATCTAACACCAAGAACTCGAGTTGAATCTATGTCAAATCCCTTCAGTTGAATAAGAACTCGACCATCTTAGAAAGAGATGGTGTATCCACTGTCCTCCATTGTCGAAACTGAGAGAAAAATCATTTTGAGCTCTGGAACATACAACACATCTATCATCTCTAGAGAACCTCTTGATTCCAATTGTAACCTGACTATCCCAACTTCCTCTACACCATACTTGGCATTTGCACCAAGCTTCATGTGCATATTTGAGTCTATGTCTAACCAACTAGTGAACAACTCATGTGTTTGCATCATGTTTTTTGTCCACCGAACAAATAAATACAGCCAACTCCTTGAGCCTTCTGTGTATTTTTTGGCCCAAATTTTTCCATATTTGTCTACTACCACCATGTCAGCGTCTCTTCTCTTTTGGACTGAACAGATCTCTAGGTGAAATTCCTTCTTCACCCCTTACTAAGATCTCCTTATGTAAAGAGTCCTTCTTTGCTCTATCTTTGAGTCACTAGCTCCGATAGATCTATCATCCCCTAATCTTTGGATGAAATTTCGTCTTCACCCATCTAATATCCCCTTGAGTCACGATCCTTTGTGACTCAAGCACTTGAGAAATAGTCCTCATTTTCTCCGAAGTGAATGACTCTAAAATATGAGCGAAATTCCTTTGCTCCTATGTACCATCTCATAGCCTATATCTCTAGATGAAGCTCCTTCTTCACCTATCTGAAATCTCTATGTTAGTTTCTTGAATCCCTACCCAGGATATACTGCCTGGACCTGTTTCCCATTACCCATGCCTTTTGTAGTCTTCCTAAGGCCCCTCTGGCCTGCACACTTCCATCCCACGCTCTTTGTGGCTACCCAACCGTATTTTCATCTACCCGACGGCTGCCAGTTGTCATGCAACTATCCCTACGCCTCTTGGCGGTTGTGGAAGTCTACTACTGGATGCCTATGATGGCTTGCATCCTTGTCACAGCTAGCTGAGTCGGTTATGGTTGTGGCTGCAATCCACAGCTTGGCTACGCCGGAGCCTCCTCCACCTCTTTCGCCTCCATGCTCCCTCTTTCGCCCGACTATTTATCCCAAATCATGCGGCCTATATGCAGTACCACATGGCCCCTCTACAACACTTCTCACACGTGACCAATATCCCAATGGCTACAGGTTCTCCCTACAATTGTATCCTACTAAAACACGACGCATTTGTATGATTGTACAACCCTTTCCTTTTTTTCTTTATTTTTAATTTTTAATGTTTCCCACATATCTACAAGAAATAAAATAAAAAATTTATCCACTGCAAAAATTGTGATATGTGCACTTGGTTTCCTTTTTCAGAGTCTCGACTCTGATACCATGTTAAATTTCCTTAAACCCCCGTCATGACAATTAATTCCTAGTAAATCCTTGCTGAAATAAAATGAAAATCTATTGAATAAAATCACTCTAATATTCTTAACTAGAAATTGCAGCGGAAGTAAAACAAGAAACCAAACACATGTACACAAATATTTTTGGGTAAATACCATTGGAAAAACCCCTAAGGTAAAACCAGTACTGTGATGATTTATTAATATAAAATATGGGCTCTCGTCCTGGGATAATGCCCCACTTGAGGAAAAATACAAAACAACAAGAATAGCCTATCACACTTCAATATTAGTCCTTCGATCTTGCTGGTTGCTACTTCCTTTGTTTCCCCTTGCTCCCTTCCTCAAACTCTTCCCCCGCACACTTGATGAAAGTCCTTCTCCACCCAATCAATGAGATCTCAATATCTCACTTTGTGTGTGTATCCTCATATCATCTTAGTTGCCTTTTATAATGTTGAGTTTGCCCTAAATCCAAAACCCTAGATCTCCAAAGTGATCAATGGATGAGATTAGATCTCACCAACACTTTAGATCAATGGCTAGGATTAAATTTAATTCTCTAATGCCAAAAATTCATGCATTTAATTAAATTAAACTCAATTAATTTTAAGAAGGATTTCACTTTAATAATTATTGTATTAAAGTGAATGTCCTAAGTCTTGAGAGGTATTAATGACGATTTCCACATGTTAAACACAAAACCAATGTGGAAGTACCTATCTAATGCTACAACATCAACAACTAGCCTAGCTATGGCATCCCCCTCCAATTTAGTGTTAAATGAAAAAGCATGCCTCATCTGAAAGGAACATTCTCTTACCTCCTACATACAAGTCAAGAGAGACCGAAGAGATGAAGTGAGCTAAAAAATGTGTGATTGCAAGATGCACTAATGCCTTGTTATTTATGAATTGTCTCATCAAGATAAAAACATATCATGATTATATATAAATTTTGTGATTTTCTTAGCCGATTCAACAATATCTTTGATCTAAGCAATTTTTCCCATATCCTCTAAAATAAAATCAATGTAATGTGCAACACAAGGAGTCCAAAACAAGGTCGGATACCTTAGCATAATCAACCTACCAATAGTCACATAATTAACAATATTATCCATTATGACTTGGACAACATTTTGTAGACCTATCTCTTGGATGAACCCATCCAACAACTCACATAATAACGTCACATCTTTAACAGGGATGATTTTAGGGGCTAAATTTCGCTCATGGGCTAATTTTCCATGTTTTTTCCAAAAATAAGATTCACTATTTTAAAAATGCTTCGCCCAAATTCTATAGGATAAAATTATTTTACCTTAAAAATCGCCAAAATTTTATAAAAACTATATAAAATCCTTAGAAATTTGAATATTTTTACAAAAATATCGCCAATCAGTTATAGTTGGCATATGAAGTATTAGTAAGATTCGCCAAGGTTTTTACATTTTAAAATAAATTTCCATCCTTAAAATCATCCCTGATCTTTAACATGTGCAGATGCATCAACATATTTAATAAATATTTCCCCCCTAGGACCATTAACCAATAAATTATGAAGGGAGATGCCCTTCTAATCATTCCAACCGTTTGACATCACATTGCATCTAGTTACTTCCCATGATTCCTTAAGCTCATCCAATCTACAAGTGCAATCAAGATTTTCATTTTGAAGGATAGGCCCTCTCAACTCATCATAGGTAGGGGCCTTGTATCTTAGGCCAAGAATAGCAATAACATCAAACATATATTGATAAAATGGGTTTTTCTTACCAATGTTGAAAGGAATTTCATTCTATAGAAAATATCTACCCACAAGCTTGACTGCTTCTTGCTTCTCCTTTATTTTAACCACTAACTTAATTGAAGGTTGTACGTCAATTTTGGCTTTCATAACAAAAAAAATATGAGGTTTTTGAGGGAATAATGGAAGGTGAGGCTAAGGAAATGTTGTCACCTCTTCCCTCTTGATATCTTACAACTCTTTCTATTGCAAGCTCAATTCTCACAACTTCCCTCTCATCTCTTTTTTTACCCATATTCTGGAGTGATTTATTGGCAATATGAATGATTTCCAGGGTTGTAGCTAGACAAATTCCCACTTCATACCACAGAATTTGTGCAAGGTGGTATTTCAACCAACTAATTCCCTTGATCATTTCCTTCCCAAACAACTTGCAATTCAATTTTTTTTCATTATGCCCATCAGTGGGATCACCATATCCCCACATAGGGTTCCAATCTTTTTGTATTTTCATATATCAATGATCAAACCTGGGAAAAAAAATTGGAAATCAAGATTCAAAATACAAAAATGTTGCACATTTAAAATATTAAAAAAAAAAAAATAGATATAAATAAATGGCATATCTCCCACTAAAAATCAACAAGAAGAGCATAAACTGATGCAAAACCTATCAAAAATCTCAAAAAGAAACATGTTGAAATCGTTACATGTACCTACAAATACAGAAATAGCTGATGGGAATCAATCCCCACTCTTTTGTTCTCAAACCACTTCACTCTATTTTGAAAATGAGTTTAAAAAATTTCATTTTTTTTATGATAAATCGAACCATCTACGACAACCACGATATTTTCTATTTTCTAAAATTATTGTGATATTTTCTTAACTAAAAAATTGTGACTTTTTAAGGAAATAATATCGTTGGCTTACACAAATCACGATATATCATGATGTTCATGATAATATTTTGATGTTTGCAAAAAAAATTTGGATGCCAACCTATTTAGAAAAAAATCGTGCTTTTTTAAGGCGATCATATTGTTGGCTTCTGCACATCACAATATATTGTGATGTTTGCAACACTAGTTTGCATGCCAACCTAGGTTGCACCATATTCATATGGTCATTGAATTGGTGGTTATTCAGTTAGGGGTTCATATGGATAGGGTTTTCTTTCTCTCAAGGCTCTAAAAACTTTGATTAAAATTCTTCTACCATTCACTAGATATTTTAGAGGTGCGTTTACCAAGCATGGACCTTGTTCGCCAATGTTTTGTATGCATTCATTCTTTCAATTATGGTAGATGAGGGCTAGAAACATTTAAAAAATGTGAGCTAAGATTAGTGTGCCCGACCTAGGATAGATCACTATGCATGCATGGTTGGCCTTCTTGAATGATTTGGACAACATGACGAAACATGATACTTTTTGAGAATGATGTCATTAGAACCTAATGTTGAAGTGTGGCAACCATCATTGGCTGCAAAATTTCAAAGAAATATTTAGGTAGGAGAATGTGTGCTAGGTTTCCTTTATGGCATGGATCCTAAAAATGTTGGAAACCACACTTTTGTCAAACATACATGGAACAGCTGGAAAATGGGATGATATAGCAAGGGTGACAACAATAATATAAGAAAGTGGATTAAGAACAAAACACGATACAACTTGATTGAAGTAAATAACACGCTAAATGCTTCTACTATTGAAAATTTGATGCACTATTAGAAACCTTGGTTTTTTCATAGACAGAGGTAGGTGCTGACGATTAAAATCGCAACGTTGAATTCCGCCCACAAAGGATTGCTAAACGCTATTATTTATTTATGATTATAATATTTAACTAGTAGGTGGGACCCCCTTGTAGACTAGAGGTGCAAAGATAGACATGTTACGCTTATATGTTGTTGTTGTTATGATGTTGCCTACATAGTCATATACATTTGATGATGTAGTTTTGGTTCCATTTGATATGATAAATGGGTGGTTGATTCATTGTTGCTAAATGCTTGCGATGCGGGGCAGTTTTATAGTTATGAGAATTATATTGTTTACAGGTGTTATGTTATGATAAGTTATATCATTGATTAATAATCCATATATGATCATAATTAAATGGGAGCTAGATCAAAACAAAGAGGGAAAGGAACTATGGATAAGTCCTAAGGCCATGGGAAAATATTACATATAAACTTCAAATGAATTATAAATTGATACAAGTGGTAGACTTAGTTGTTGTACTAGGCGCTTTGTTAAAAAGTGTATATGGAGGCACATATGGTAACGTTAATATATGATTATTGTTGAATTTATGGCATAAGGTTAATGTATATGTCTCGGGTGGCGCACTATATAATTGATATGGTATCAAATCTATACAAAGGATATAGCATTGAATTTTAGATTGGATATGGTTTGATTTTAATGTTGGATGTTATGTTAGTGGATTGGCTCATACATGGAATTGAATAGGGCCAAGTGAGGAAGTGACGTGCATTTACTGTACGTCACTCCAAACCTCCCTTAAGCCCGTCACCCTAGCATAGTTACATTGTTGTTTTGTTGGTTGTGGAAGCTCCACGATTTCAAGTTTCGAAAGGGAAAATTTGACCAGCTCGTCATTGAAGCGATTTTCTCATAGGTATGGCTCTTTGATTTCCATCCATGATGGACTCTATGTATTATGAATCAAATGGTGGCTTAGGATTGCATGGGTTCTGTGTTTTCTTGAGTTTTCGACTAAGTGTAAATATTTTGTTATGGGTTCTATGTGATTACTGTGAAATGTTAGTATTCTTAAGCGAAGTAATGGGTGTTCTTGATTATAAATTTTGTGCATTGGTTACTGAATCAGTCAGCTTGGTTTTTTATGATGATTCTCTGTGAAAAATGGTAACAGTGGTGCAATGGGCTCTAAATTTTATTATTGATGGGTTTTAACCACAATTTTGGGTATCAGTGTTGTCAACTCTTTTCCCTCTCGGTCGTTGTTGTGATTCTTTATCCAAGTTGCAATGCAACTGTCGACAATTGTGTGGTTCTTTTGGCGAAGCCCCGAGATATTGTTTGATGGCTCGTTCTTTACTGCCATTTCACTGAAATCTTTCCACAGGCCAATCTTGGTTGGCCCATAATGTTTAATAGAGGCATGTGTATGTATTGAATGGATACAAGTTGTGTCCTGGCATTCTTTTCACGAAGAGTTTTCACACCCGCTCTTCTCATATCTGCTATAATGACAATTGTATGTTGTGAGGCCTCTCTGTCAATTGTTTTTGAGAGTTATCAACCTCCTGGGTGTTGTAAAGAGACATGGTCTCTCTATGTTTTTGAGTACCCTTCATTGTTAAATTAACCCTCGTTCCTCTCTGCAAAAAATCTTTAGAAGCATTTGTGTGTGCCTGGGTTGTTTAGATCGAATTCCCTTATTTTCCACTCGGACATTATCTTATGGTTTTGTCAAGATATTGGGGCTATAAGTTAAAAGATTGTGGTGTTTTAAAAGAGCATGGCTCTCTGGTTTTTTTTAAGATTATGTTTGTGGCATCTGATTGTTTATCGGTGGTAAATTCTTGAGGATGTAAAAGACTATGAGCTCTCTGTGTTTTCTAAAGTCGGGCAGACTTTCATTTCCTCTCTGCATTTAAATTCTAAAGAGCCCAACTTGGAGTCTGACTTGCTTCTACCTTCCTCGGGCACCTCCTGGGGTTTGTCAATATTTTGGGTTTAATGATTGCGGAAATTTTAAAGGCACGGTCTCCCTCGCTTCAAAAACCATCTCTTGGTCAAATCTTTGGGTGTCCTCTCTATGATGAATTCGTTTGAACATAAAATAGAAGTATGGTTACCTACCACTCGAGAGTTTCCCTTCTAGTTGATTATGGTCTTTATTATTGTGTTTAATCCTATCATGATCATGATTACATTTAAGTTAAGAAGGCACTTGTGTGAGTGATTATTTCATCAAGCTCGATCATGATGTTGGAAGGTTTACAGTTGGGAGTAAGCTTGTCATTGATGGCAAGAAAAKCGATGGCAAAGATCAGCATGATCAGCAGCACAGTGATAATAGAAGAGGAGGAGCAACAGTGAACGTTGGATCTTATTCTGAATCCTCGATGATCGTCAGATATGAATTTAGACAAGAAGAACATGCAGAAGAGGAGGATAGATCTTAGGCGTCAGATCTAAGCGTAAGATCCGACCATCGTTGGATCAGGGAGAACCTGGACGTTCATTAAAGAGCAAGAAGAGGTGAAATGTGAAATGTCGAAATATGTTGGTCTTACTCCATTTCAGAGTTTCGTAGATCGGGACTTGAAGGCTTGAGACCCTTCATCATAAGTGGTGAAATCACGAAGTGGTGAAATCACGAAGTGGTGAAATCACGAAGTGGTGAAATCACGAAGTGGCAAAATCGCAAAGTGCCAAAATTGTGAAATCCAATATGGTGAAATGATCCTAGTTGTTGGATCAAGGAGTGATCTGGGTCGTCAGATCCAGGAGGTGAATATGGTAGACCACATCAGAAAGGACAGTCGTGGACCATTAGATCAAGAGGATGCATGGCGAAATATCAAAGCATCACAAAGACTCCATTTCGGAGTTTCGCAGATCGAGAAACCCAAAGGAAAGAGGTTCAAACTTGTGATACATGAGATCACGAAAAGATCTTGACCATCAGATCACCAAGGATTTTGGACCGTTGATCTAAGCTCCATCTCGGAGCTTTGCCTATCACGACTTGGAGTAACAAGAACCTCCATCACAGGAATCGTGAGATGCAAATTCACGATAAGATCTGGACCGTCAATCCACCAAGAACGTGGACCGTCAATCTGAGCTTCATCTCGGAGCTTCGCCTATCGTGACTTAGAGTGACGAGAACCTCCATCACTAAAACAACGAGATGCAAGATCGCGAAAAGATCTGGACCATTGATTCATCGAGATCATGGATCATCGATCAAGGTCGATGAAGATCATGAGTTCGAAGTGCCTATTAGCGCAGCCTGTGGTCACTGTGTGTGGTCACATGGAGGAAGGACCTAGTGTAGATGAGCTCTGCCTCAGAATTTTGAGGATCGCATCTGGGATTGTTGGGACACCGGATCATATGAATGTTGAAATACCGAAAAGGTGAATTTTCGGTGTAACCGGTGGTCACCGCCTGTGGTCACGTAGAGGAGGGAGCTAGAGCATCCAAGCTCCTTTTTGGAGCTCGTGACATGGAAACTCAAGATGTCTCATCGAAGAATCTTTATTGCAAAAGTGTGAAATGGGTAAATAACAACAATACCCTTCACAATTAATCCAATGATGGAGTTGAACATGAGCATGATCGGAGGGCTAATGTTGATCCTCACAGTGTAATGGCTAGAAACCATTGATAGTTTCTACCAGAGGATGCAAAGAGACTTTTGTGTGATTTCCAGAGGAGCTGAAGAGTTACAAGGAATCTGCCAGTGGAATGAAGATGACTTGTGGAGGAAATAGACAGTTGGATGAGGGTTGGAGCTTGTAACTGAAACAGAAAGGATAAGCTCGACTATGCCAAAGAAGACGATGAGTCTAAACTTCCAGAGAGGCTGAGGAATCTTAGCAGAACACCTAGTGATGTTGGACGCATGGTGGGAACCACCAGAGAAGCTAAAGAGTTGCGATGATCAGGCAGAGCACTTGAGATGTGGAGGAGATCGACACAGTGTGAGTATGCAGAGGCATTGCACACATTGCATGCACAAGGTGCATAGAAGCTATAAGTACACGATACAGAGAAGAGATGTGGTTGTTGTTGCTGAGGTGAAGTAATGCATGTGTGAGGAAGTAAAGGGGTGGTGCGGCAGCTGAAATGTATAGGAAACAAAAGGTTCATTAAATAGGAATGGCACACAAAGCACAAAAGTTAGAATAATATAATGGGCAGTGGATGCATGCTAGAAGACAATGAGGAATACTGAGTAGAAAAATCTTACAGAATAGTGATGAGACCGGTAAGTTGTTATTGAACACTATATCACTGTAATTGGTTTCAGTATTTCATATTCATATTTCAGGGTGGTTGGGAGGTGCTAGGGAGGACTGGTGTCCTCAGAGGTTCAAGTGGGTGCTTGAACACA
>SNQJ01S0009856.1:73347-100270 GCA_010110895.2 Picea sitchensis | reverse complement strand
TTTCTCACTTCCAATTTAATTCAATAGTTAGATCTAGGGAAAGCGGTATATTCTGTCCTGTTTTGTTCTAGATCCAGGTGGATCTAGGGAGATCGGTTTGTGTCCGCACTCACGGATTTATCCAATAACAACCACCTCAATAGTTGACAAGATAAACGATATTTCCATCAACAAGCCATTTCCTCAGTGCACCAAATGTGAGGTGCCCATTTATAATGGATCCCGTGATTCAGAAATGCTCAACAACTAGATCCTCGACTTGGATACATGGTTCGGTTATAATCTGATTCCTAAAGACGAGAAAGTTCCATTCACCAAGTTGAAGCTTACAGGGATTTCCAAATTATTGGTTGTAGAACACACGACAAATCAAAACTCAATCACCACTTGTGTTGGGCTTGTAGAATCCCTTTGTCTCTTGTTCTATCCTTCCAACTATAAATAGGATATAAATCTCAAGTGTGTTCAACTAAGCAAATGATTCAATATGCATGTGCAAGAGTACATCCACCAATTCAACAAGTTACACATTTTTCTGAACATTACTAATCTAATGGACAAAGTTGTCCTCAAGTTTAAAAGTGGATTACAATAACATATGTATTGTGAGTTTCAGTACATGGAAATCACCACACTTGATTCCACCTATAATCAAGCATAATTGGATAAATATATGTTCTTATATCATCACAAAATTCAACAATATTCATCCTCTTGAATGTTTCCAAATTTGCATCTTCAAAGCCTACTCCTCCTGCTACTACAGGGTCATCATCCTTTTCACAATCTTCTTCTTCTTCTGTTAATTTTTGTCAATATTTTAAGAAACACGGACTTGATAAGTTAAATTGTTTCAAATTGAAGAAGAAAATTTAATTGTACAATCTTCTTATGATGACAAAGATGATGATGATGATCCCATTGAGTTCTCTAGTGAAGACACAACTTATGAAGAGTTGAAGGGACTCAATAAAGTCACTTTTCTACAACACCCCACGCCCCCAATATTATTTGTCACACATGCACATCTCTCCCAAGATTTATCTACTATTTGTATCTTATAAGACAATGGCCCACAAAAAAATTTGATTGCCAAATCCATCGTCGACAAGATACACTTGCCAATGGACCCTCATCCTCATACTTACGCACTTGGATGAAAGGATAATGGATTCTCTTCTTGAATGATGCATGCACGCATTGTCTCATTTTATTTTGATCCTAAATTTGTGGACAAAGTCACTCGCGATGTGACTAGTATGGATTGTTTTGCTCTATTACTAGATTGAACTTGTCAGTAAGGCTCAATATGATGCATAGACAACAGATACATATTGCAATGAAAAATAAGATCAAGTATATTATTCACAGTACACTTGAACTTCCACATCAGGTTGATCCTATAGTTAAGAAAAATTATTTAAACAAATGATGGCTATTGAAGCTAAAAACCATGGAGAGAATGCCATTGTAGTGACACTAGAACCCTATGATATGTTGGGTATGTGTTATATTCTTTTCACGAGTAGTAGTGTCTGAGCGTATGCGTCGGGCGTGCAGGGGTCTCGGGGCAGCGCCCTCGGATTTTTTTTTTCTGCCTCGGGAAACATGACACCTACCTCGGGAAATGTGTCATGTATTTAGGTGGTTTTTTTGGCACATGGTTTTTGCCGATGGTTTTCTATTTCCGGTTAAGGAATTAGGGTTTTGGACTAATCCAGGTCACCGGGTTAGGGTTTTGGATGCCACTGGCTCCTATATGTATATTGTATTGTAAACAATGTAACACAATGAATGAATATAATATATGCTGGTTTTCTCAGTTTGGGTTTCCAGGGGAAAAATCTCTGTGTAATGTTTGTATTTGCCATTGTATCTTTTTTGTTCTTTTTTGAATATCTATTTACAGTAGACATTGTACAAGGTTAGAATTTACATTTGGTATCAGAGCTTTATTGGCTTCAGGGGGACGCCTTTGTGGTCAAGGGTTTGGCTCAAGACTGTGATAAGCCTTGTTACAGTGGGAGATCTACGATATTGTTTTTCAGGTGTAAATAAAATGGCAAGCAATTCGAAGATGGAGATCGAGAAATTTAATGGGAAAATCTTTGAGCTGTGGAAGCTCAAGATGGAAGATCTTTTGGTGGACAAAGATCAATGGATCGCGGTAGATCCAGGTACTGCACCTACAAGAACTTCTGTAGATGACTGGAAAAAGATGGATCGGAAGGCAAAGAGCACAATCTGACTGTGTCTCTCTGATTCATTATTACTGAATGTGTCAGAGGAAGCTACAACCAAGGATTTATGGGAAAAGTTGGGGAAGTTGTATCAGTCTAAGTCCCTGGTAAATAAACTATTCCTGAGAAATAAGTTGTATAACTTGAGGATGAGAGATGGAGACTCGGTAGCAGATCATTTGAACGCCTTCAATACTTTGGTAAGTCAGTTAGTATCTATTGAGATTAAAATTTCAGATGAAGATAAATGTATCAATTTGTTGTGTTCTTTACCATACTCATGGGATAGTTTGGTTGTGTCCATAGGTAGTAATACAACTTCTTTGAAGTTTGAAGAAGTGGTCTCATCCTTGTTGTCGGAGGAGATGAGACGAAAGAATATGGAAGGACATAGCACAGATGCATTATTTGCAAGAGGACATTCCCAGGAAAGAAATAGATCTAATTTCTCAAGTGGGAGATCTAAGTCTAAGGGTATATCTAAATCTCTTGGAAAGTTTGTAAGGGTATGTTGGAGGTGTGGAAAAGAAGGGCACTACAAGAAGCAGTGTAGATCCAAAGTTGAGAAAAAGAAGGGATATGAAGAATCTTCTTATACAGAAGAAAAAACCTCCAAGGAAGAAGGATGGGATGTGTACTTGGCCTCTTCAAGCACACATGCAGATCATGAGGCATGGTTGATTGAATTTGGTGCATCCTTTCATATGAATCCCCAAAAGGATTGGTTATGCGAATATGAAAAGTATGATGGAGGTAATGTTTTCTTAGGTAATGATTCGACAACCAGAATCATAGGAAGAGGAAGGGTCTAGTTGAGACTCATAGATGGAAGGATTATAACACTGCTTGATGTTCTACACATCCCAGGTATGGCCCAAAATTTTATTTCTGTAAGCAAAATGGAAGATGTAGGGGTAAAAACAATTTTTGAAAAGGGAACTTGTAGGATGGTTCGAGGAACAATGGTGTTGATGAAGGGAGTTCAGTTTGGAACTCTGTATAAGCTGCTAGGAAGCACTATTAGTGATGGGTGTAATAACTCCATTGTTCCTGATATTGGAGTTGAAGAAGAAAGAGATTCTACAGTCTCTGGAGAAAAGGTTATGTTGTGGCATCAAAGACTGGGGCATATTGGAGAGAAGGGTCTTCGACTACTACACGGTAAAGGTATGGTTGAAGGTGTGTCTAACTGCTCTCTGGATTTTGATTTCTATGAACATTTTCTATATGGGAAGCAGAATCGGGTAAGATTCCCCTCTGGTGCAACGAGGGCAGAAGGAATTTTACCACTAGTTCACAATGATGTTTTTGGACCTGTGTCAGTCCCATCATTGGGAAAATCTGTGTACTATGTATCATTTATAGATTAGTTCTCGAGGAAAACTTGGATATATTTCCTCAGGAAGAAATATGAAGTCTTTGACAGGTTTAAAGAGTTTAAGGCTCTTGTTGAGAATCAAATAGAGAAAAGAATTAAGGTGCTGAGAACAGATAATGGTGGAGAGTTCTGCGGGAATGAATTTGAAGAATTCTGTAAGAAGTGCGGTATAGCAAGGAAGAATACTACTCCATATACACCTCAATAGAATGGAGTTGCAGAAAGGATGAACAGGACGCTAATGGAAAAAGCAAGGTGCATCCTCAGTGGTGTTGAGTTAGGGCAAGAATTCTGGGCAGAGGCAGTGGGTACTGCATGTTATCTGGTCAACAGATCACCCTCATCAGCGTTGGGTGACAAGACTCCACAAGAGGTATGGGATGGTAAGAAACCTTCTCTCCCTTAAGGTATTTGGTTTTGATGCATATGTTCATGTTTCAAAGCAAAACATGAGTAAGTTGGATAAGAAGGGCTGAAAAATGTATCTTTGTGGGATATAAAAAGATAGATGGTCTAAAAGGTTATAAGTTTTGGAACCCAGGAAACTAAGAAGGTAGTGTATAGCGAGATGTGGTATTCATAGAAATGAAGGATGTTGTTAAACAAGAAGTCCCTACCAAGTAAGGAAGAACCAGGAGAATATAGGTTTGATTTAAAGGGATGATGGCAGACTCTCTGAGAGAAAATTTATGGGAATCAGAAGAATAGATCACCTCATACTCTATTGAGGAAGTCAGATCGAGAAAGAGGCTACCGAAGGTATACTCCATCTGATTTTTAGTTCAAATTTTTCTTTGTCTAATGCGATGATGATCCTAGGTATCCGGGGAGGCGGTGGATTTAGAGGATGGGAATCTCTGGAAAGGGCCATGGACGAAGAAATGGAATCTTTGGATAAGAATGAGAATTGGGATATAGTGGAGTTGCCAAGCTGGAAGAAATCCATTGGCAACAGATGGGTGTTTAAAAATAAGAGTGAATCTGAGAAGGAAAGTGGAAATACAAAGCTTGGTTAGTAGCGAAGGGGTTATTCCAGGTTGAGGGAATTAATTTTTGAGTGAGATTTTTTTTCTCCTGTTGTTAAGTTAACCTCTATAAGATTTATGTTATCATTCTTTGCTACATTTGATTTTGAAATTAGAACAGATGGTTAGAGACAACATTCTTGCATGGGGATCAATCGGAAGAATAAATATTTATAAAACAACCGGAAGGTTATCTTTGTGAAAGGAAAAGAGAAAAGGACCTGGTATGCAAAATTTGCTGAAAAGTTCTGTATGGTTTAAAACAATCACCAAGGATGTGGTATCAAAAATTTGATACTTATATGTTGGGACAGCTTCAAGAAGCAAAGAGGATCACAGTGTGTATTCCACAAGTGTTGGTGATCATTTGGTTGTTGGTCTTGTATGTGGATGACATGTTAATGGTAGGAAGCTTGACAAGGACGTTATATGGGATGTGAAAACTCAATTGTCCTCTAAATTGACATGAAAGATCTTGGTGCTTCAAAATTTCATTTTGGACATGGAAATTAAAAGATCGAAAAAGGAGAAACTCTGGTTAAATGGAAAGCATGTTGAGACAATATTAGGAGGGTTTAATATGCAGGAATGTAAACCGGTCAATGTTCCTATTCTTGTTGGTGTAAGTTTATCTGCGGATCAGTGTCCCCAAGACACATGAAGAAGGAGGACATGTTTCATGTTCCATATACGAATGCGGTTAAGCAGTTTTATGTATACAATGGTCTGTACTAGACAGGACATTACTATGCAGTGGGAGTTTGAGTAGGTATGTGTCAAAACTAGGGAAAGAGAACTGGACAACTTGATAAGGGTTTTCAATTGTTGCGTGAGGCTGCTAGCTATGGATTGTGTTCTGAGAAGAGGAAGGCAGGATTGGACAAGTGGTGCGATATACATGGCTTTATTATGGATCTGGAAGGAAGACCGGGATTGGACAAAGTGGTCGATATACATGGCTTTGTGGATGCAGAATGGGCTGTAGATTTGGATCGTAGGAGATCTACAAGCGAGTATGTGTTTAACCTGTTTGGAGGAGCAATAAGTTGGATGAGCAAAAGACAGACTGTAGTGGCACTTTCAACTACAAAATCTGAATACATGGAAGCCACTTATGCAAGTAAGGAAGCAATATGGTTACAAATATTGTGTTCAGGTATTGGGTTGGTACAACAAGATGTAAGGATAGAGTGTGACAATCAGAGTGCAATTTTTCTGGCGAAGAACCCTGCTTATCATTCAAAGACAAAGCAAATTGATGTTCAATATCACTTTGTGAGAGACATGATTGAAGAAAAGAAAGTATCACTGATGAAGGTGGACACTTTGAAGAATGTTGCAGACTCATTAAGAAAATCTGTGAGCACTGAGAAGTTCTCTTGGTGTAGAGGATCCATGGGCATTGCTGCCCTGTATTTTTGACTATGTAACCCTGTAACCCCCTGTATGCAAATAAAACAACAAGTGGGAGAATGTTGGGTATGTGTTATATTCTTTGCATGAGTAGTAGTGTCTTAGTGTATGCACCAGGTGTGCAGGGGTCCAAGGGCAGTGCCCCCAAAATTTGTTTTTCTGCCTTGGGAAATGTGACACCTACCTCGGGAAACGTGTCATGTATTTAGGTGGTTTTTTCGGCACATGGTTTTTGCCGATGGTTTTCTATTTCCGGTTAAGGAATTAGGGTTTTGGACTAATCCAGGGCATTGGGTTAGGGTTTTGGATGCCACTGGCTCCTATATGTATATTGTATTGTAAACAATGTAACACAATGAATGAATATAATATATGCTGGTTTTCCTGGTTTGGGTTTCTAGGGGAAAAATCTCTGTGTAATGTTTGTATTTGCCATTGTATATTTTTTGAATATTTGTTTGCAGTAGACATTGTACAAGGTTAGAATTTACATGATATGCCTTGATCGATGTTGAGATTTTCTATGCTATGTTAGGTATAGCCATAGGGAGGTATTGGCTGTAAGAATCTATTAGTATTTGTACCCTTCCTATGTGAGGAAGCCTTGGAAAATGATAGATCACCCAAGGGACTGTCTAGTAGAGAAGGGGATGTCTAAGCATGGATGGTAAGTGACTGTAAGGAAGAGAAGACTATAACAAATCTATTGTGGGAGATTCATGTTACATGCTAGATGAGATCATGAGTGCATTGGGTGTGTCCAATAAATAGTGAGTTGGCTTCTATAAAGGATGGTGTTATTCCAAGGGGGACTGTTTGCATAGGGGCAGACCCAGGGTTCAATTCTACAACAATGCACCAAAAAAACCCTAACTACCGACCCTTTCGACAACAACTATGAAGTAGATGAACTCTCACCCGAGGTAGAGGCAGGGGTGGTTGCAGGAATCAGGGGTCTCCAACCTTAGCTAGGACACAGATCTTTGATTATAACACTTAATAGAGCACTTAGAACCATTAGTTCATCATTATCTAACCAATATCTACTCCTCAGAGAAAACATAGCATCGTAGTATTCACCCTGATCTAATGTATATAAGCACTTAGCAAAGGAATTAGATCAGATCTATACGATTCAAGCACTAAGCAAGTTCATAGATGTCAGATCTAGCATCCAGATTCATCGTAAGCACAAAGAAAAAACAAACCTAGCTATCTACATCAAAGCACTTATCACATAACACATAAACATATCAAAACATCACACAGAGCAGAATAACACAGTATTTACGTGGTTCAACCCCACCCTGGGGCTATGTCCACCAACTCTTCTTCTTTATTAGCTTCTTTAATCGGTTACATGCACAGAGCGTAAAAACCCTTACTCTGCATAAGACAGGAGATTCGCGCAGCTTGATAGATCCTCCTTCTTTGCGTTGCAACACAAAGCCTTCACAGTCTCTTACAATGACTCGCACTTAGCTCTGCAAGTCTCATACAATATGCACGAAGCCTTACACTTTTTGATCACACAGATCCCACTCTTAGCACTTAGCCAACTTCCACAACACTTGCGCACTATTCAACTATTTCTTACATTGCCTAGCCTTCTATTTATACATGCAAAATAGGCCTAAACATGGGTAAACCCATGGGCCGACATCCCATTCCCGTTACGTATTCCCAAATCCCAAAAAGGACTCAAAAAGGGGCTGAGATCCCGCGATCTTTGCTTTGTCTTTTGTTCCATCTTCGACAAGCTGTCGAAGTCCCAAAATAGGTCAACCTGACCAAGGATCTCCCAAAACTTGGTCAAGGGCCAACAAGCCCGCAACACTCACCTGTGACTCGTCTTGAGTCACTCTGGTTTGACTAGTTCTGCTTCCAATGCCTCGAGCTTGGATCAAGCTGCTTTGACTTGCTGCTGTGATATGACCTCCTTTTCAATGAACTCATGGATGACTACATCATTGATAGGTCCCTCTAGAAATTGTTCTGTTGTAGTGACAACCTTCTCTAACTCTTCTCCTTGGCCTTCTACCTCTATAAACAACTAATATGCCTTATCTTGCACAGGTTGGAGTTTCTCAGTTATCTCCATAACTCTGCTCTTGATAGTATGGATTTTCTGCTGTGCAGTGCATTGCTCTTGGGAGCGCTTCATTCTTTCCACAGCTGACAGGGACTTCAGTTGCGCCTGTATCTTTTCGGAATGATACTTTGCCTCTTGGAGCTGTGACTCCAGTGCTCTTAATTCTGGGCTCTCAGCGAGTCATTCATATGTTAGGGCACTGTGATCAGTGAGCTTCTTACATTCCAGGGTAAGAGCCTTGAGCCTTTCAACTACGCTCTTAGTAGTTTCTTCCCTTTGGTCTCTTACATATTCAGGGGTCTCGGATACAACACATAGCTCCAAATCTGCTATGTGTTTTTGTAGTTTCTGGATCACTTCTTCAAGTTGCGCTACTTACTGTGGAACTCTCTCTTCGGCCTTTACTTCTATGAATGTCATAGAGTGAAGTGCTCTATTGACTACTTCCTTTACTTTGAGTTGCTCCGTGAGAAAATGTTCCTTTTCTTGTTGTAGCTGGGCTTTTTCTTCATCAAAATTTGCTTGGAGAGCAATATTTTCCCATTTTGCAGCACTGTGTTTCTCTACAAGGACTCCCTGTACTTGTGTCAAAGCTTGGGTGGCTTGCACTATTTCTTCCTATGCTTGTCGAAGGCAAGCTTCGACTGTATCAGCTAAGCGGTGGAGTTGAGCTCGCTCATCTCCCAATTCTGGTTCTCCCGACACAGTGGAGACTACGTGGCTGGTCTGTAGGGCCTACTGTACCCCTCAAAGTTCAGTCTCAATTTGATCATACAAATCCTCTTTCTTTTCTTCTTGTTTCTATGCTATTTCCAATGAAGCATATTGTAGGTATGTTATGAGGAAGTCAAAGTCATCAGAGGTGAGGACGGTCTGCATCTTGGTCATGGTGGCCTTTTCTTTCTTTCGGGAGGAAGGTTTCGGAGGTGAACCTTTCCTCTTCTTCAGGGGATCAACCTCGTCACCCTGCTGTTGTTCGACCTATTTGTCATTCAACTCTTCACCATCACCTCCTTTCTTTGGTGAGATGGAAGAAGTCTTCATGGATGCACTGTCTAAATCCTGAACCTCTTCAGTTTTCTTTGTCTTGCTATGTCTGGGTGTATCCTGCATAGTTTCTGGGCTGTCGATGTCAGATATCTCCATAGGGTCTGCTGGAATGAGGAGGTCTACCGACCAATACTTGGTGATCTCCTCCAAGTCCTCCTCCATTAGCTTATAGTAGGATTGGAGCTATTGCTTGTGTTCATCAGCACGCACTGTGATGTAAATAAAATGTCGGTTTGCACTAAACTTCATCAAGGGCCTGAAGCGGTGTAGAATGTTCGGAGTGATGTGAGGTTTGAACTGAATGGATGTCTTCAGCTGGTTGTAATAGGTATGAAAAACAAAATTGGACTGCCACTATTTATTCATATCGCTTGAGTACCATAGTGTACTGAAATTCACGACCAATGGCTCGAAAGGCTCGATGTCCGGGAAGGTCACACCTTTCGGCATCTCCCATGTAATAAAAGAGATCAGGATCAATAGCCAGCTGGAATGAAATTCGTATCCTTGATCATGGGCTTCTTTGCAGTCGAGTTCTAATTGGTTCACTAGGTACTTCACCCAGTTCATTTGAAGTCCTTTTGTGCACTTCCCTATGAGGTCGACTGCAAAACTAGTGACTTGTGTGGGTCAGTTGTTTCGTACTAACTTCCCTGCAATCAATTGACAGGTGAGGCGCACTATGCCACTCTGGATAGAGACTACCTTGTAGCCTCATGTGCCCTTCTCGACATCGCCATAAGTGTCCTTGATCCATTTTGCTAGAGCGTGATCCATGGATTTTCCCGGATAAAAATCTTGTGGATCAGGTCCCTGTACACTTAACCCCATGATCCGATTGATCAATGTCAGATCAACTGTTATACGCAGTTTAACCATAAATAACCTCCATGGTAACATGACAATAGTAGCTTGACGCATGCATTCACCTCCTGGTGTCGTCTGAAGTGAGGAATCTTCCTGACATTGAGCAGGGTGGACTACACGAGGTTATGGGTCCACGACTGGGGGATTATCTTCGAATTCTTCCCCTTAGTCCGGGTCAGGTATTTATGTGGGGCGAGCATGTTGTAAAATTTTTGATCTCCGAGGTTGAAGTCGCTAAACTTCAATGCCGCAATCTTATCTTGGTCTGCTCGAAATGCACGTATCCCCTTTGAGAGGTACGCAGTGACCAAGGTGTACTCAAAATATCTAGGTAAACTGTCTCGATTTATTGCACCTCTTAGAGGTGGTATATAGGTGGATAATACGGTCGAGATCAACTTAGCATTCACTAGATCATCCCTGTGCTTGGTTCTCTTTTCATCAGATGGTCGGGATGGTCCGACTCCATGAGCAGTGGATAGAGAGGTTGGTAGTCCTCTCGTGGATGATGATTTTATACTTGTGGACATTGACATGACTCTTTCAGTCATGAGGTCGATCAAAACTTCTTCAACAATTTTCTCGACAATGCTCAACTTGTCTAACATACACACTCGGGGTTAACAATCTCAGGTTCGAGGGCTAGCTTAGACACAATAACGATATAAAGAGCAAGAGCACGATGATCACTGTATAAAATCAACTTCTTATGCGGGCTCAAATTCTTGATTGGAAAAAGTGTTCTCGGTGCATGGCGCGAGGATATAAATAGGTAACTTTGCAATGGGTAGCTTGCAACGGGTATGAAGGCTTCATTAACTTTGTTCTGTCCCTTATAGCGTGGTCCCAACGGTCGGATGGTGAGCTGGTTGTCCATAAATGGCCCTCTATCCATTTGGAGCATTGATCTAACGGTTATAATGGTCTCAACGGCTATATTGCTTCTCTATGGTGAAGTGTGATGGGTCGCTGTTCTGATATCCCGACGAAGCTCCAATTTTGCAAATTTTCCTTCTGCGTGGTTCCCTCTGGAATCTTCTGCAACTTGTCGATCTTAGCTTTCTAGCCTTCTTCCCAGTGAGTTTCGTCTTGGTGTGCCTTTTTCCATTATGATCCTTAGCTTCTTTTGACATAGTTACTTCGCATTGTTGAGATTCTTTCCTAAGATTCAAGGGTAACCCTTCTTCTTCATTTGGAATAGGTATTTTAATCTTCAGTGGTTCTTCTATTGTTCTTGCAACTTCAACATTCAAATTTCTGGTGTTAAATGGCTTTGGTCTGTTCTTCTATTCTTCAATCAAGTGTGTGATCCTTCTAGTCACGAATTCTTTTAACTCTTGCTTCTGTTGTTCTAAAACTTCTTCTTCTTCTTTCCTTTTGGCCTGATCTCTTTCAATCCAAGTTTTTTCTAGTAGCATGGTAAATGGGGCACTGTTTTCATTGAATTTAACAATCTCAAAATATTCCTCCATCGAAGCTCTATTGATAGTCATAGTTAGCTTGGAAAGTCTCCCATAGAGGGTTATCAATTTTCCTCTGAATAATCCTATTCCTCCCAATTAGGTAATCATAGCAGGCTTTCCTAAAAGTTCCCAGGTTATTTCTATCATAATATTCACCTGTTTTTGGTCATCCAGAACACAGTCAACGTCAAAGTCTCCTATTCTTGCTTCAAGGCATTCTTTTTCTTTGAAGAACTCTAATAAGTTGACATGTCGGTGGTCATTCAAGGTTTCTTTTATTTGTAGTAATATAGTCTCTGATTCTTTCTGGGATTATGTCATAATCTTAGTTTTTGGATCTGCCTTAGGGTTTTCTTGTCTCATTTCATTCCTTCAAGCTTAGTAATCATTCTAGGACAATCCAATACTTCATGGTCCATAGCTTTACAACAAAGACAACTAGGTATTCTCCCAGGGCATTCCTTAACAAGATGTCCAGTTTTTTTGCAATTGTAGCAGAGGGTTAATCCTCTCTTTCGTTTAAATGATGCCTAGCCTTTCCTGTACTGCGTACTAGGATCATGGTAGCTAACCTACAAAAAATTCTTTCTAGGATCCTGCATACACTTATTAGTCTAAATATCCTTTCTATGCATAGGTATAACATATTTTTCACTATTCTTATCAGATCTACTCATATCAAATCTTGTTTCATATATTAATACCCTAGTTTTCAAGCTAGGACAAAATCTATCAAGCATACCTAGATCCATGCTTTAGAAACAAAAAAATCCTCTTATCTTACTTCTGCAGAGCAAAAAGATTTCATATATAGAGATTTTTCACTATTCTTACCTTTATCAGAGCACACAGCTATCAGATCTTACCTCTTTTAATCAAGAATTCTCACTTTTACCTTTCTTAGGGCACAAAGCTTCCGGATATTACCTCTTTTCTTCAGATCAGACTTCTTTTCCTTAGCATAGAGCTTGCGCAATTTCAGATTAGATATTTGCACACAACTTCTTCTTCCTCAGTTCCCAACAATCACAGTTTCAGGTCTCGACAACAGAACCATTTGTTGGCATAGGGGCAGACCCAGGGTTCAACGCTACAACAGGGCACCAGCAAAACCCTAACTACCGTCCCTTTCGGCAACACCTGCGAAGCAGATGAAGTCTCACCCAAGGTAGAGGCAGGGGTGGTTGTAGGAATCAAGTGTCTACAACCTTAGCTGGGACACATATATGTGATTATAACACTTAATAGAGCACTTAGCACCATTAGTTCATCATTATCTAACCAATATCTACTCTGCAAATAACATAGAGCATCACACTATTCACCCCGATCTAATGTATATAAGCACTTAACAAAGGAATTAGATCATATCTAGCAGATTCAAGCACTAAGCAAGTTCACAGATGTCAGATCTAGCATCCAGATTCATCATAAGCACAAAGCACAAACATACCTAGCTATCTACACCAAAGCACTTAGCACATAACACATAAACATATCAGAACATCGCACATAGCAGAATAACACAATATTTATGTGGTTCACCCCGACCCTAGGGCTACGTCCACCAAACATTCTTCTTTATTATATTCTTCAATGGGTTACATGCACACAGACTAAAAACCCTTACTCCACATAAGACAGGAGACCTGCACAGCTTGCTAGATCCTCCTTCCTTGCGTTGCAACACAAAGCCTTCACAGTCTCTTACAATGACTCGCACTTAGCTTTGCAAGTCTCATACAATATGCACAAATCCTTACACTTCTTGATCACACAGATCCCACTCTTAGAACTTAGCCAACTTGCACAACACTTGCGCACTATTAAACTACTTCTTACATTGCTTAGCCTTATATTTATACATACAAAATAGGCCTAAACATGGGTAAACACATGGGCCGACATTCCATTCCTGTTACATATTCCCAAATCCAAAAAAGGACCCAAAAAGGGGCTGATATCCCATGATCTCTGCTTCGTCTTTCACTCTGTATTTGACAGGCTGTCGAAGTCCCTATTATCCCCGATTTCTAGGGATAACTAGGAGATCATGTCTCGAAGCCCACAAGTACTAGACATGGAGTACCGGGAGCAGGATTGACCTGAGCATGGCCCTGGAGGGCCCATCTTTATTCTTCTTCATCACACTTGTCCTATCAGCAACAACAACATCCATCACCTTCAGCTTGGACTTGCATCAGAGACGACTCTTGCTCCATGAGGTAATTGGTCCAGGTATCATGGTATGTGTCATGTTTGATAATTATAACTTTCAGATATATGCATCAGATTCCTTTCATTTTTGACAACCGCTTGGATCTTAAACTAACCCACTTGACCATGGTTGGGGGGGTTGATAGGGTACCCTAGCAAGCTTGTACCCATAGGTTTTGGTTAGCTACCAGGGGGGATTTTGAAGAGCCATCGTCCACTCCCATCATTATATCACTTTTACATATTATCTCCCATTCATCTTTCCCATTCCCCTAGTCCGGACATTAGGATGACTTATTTGTGGGGTTACACCTTATCCCATGGGAAGAAGGGGCTAAAGGCCTAGGGGGTAAAAGTAGTTGGTAAGAGATAAAAGCCATAAAAATAAAACCTAGAGATGCCTCACCCAGGGATCCTCGAGAAGGCAATAAAAATCCTCTCAATAAGAAACAAGAGGGACCCGAAGAAAAATAACAAAACAAGACCTAGCCAAGAGGATGGGGGGTCTCATCACGAGCCAACCCATTATGTTCATGGGTACCTAGCAGTATGACATTGCCATTATCTAGTTACCACTCCAGGGCAGTGACCTTTGGTTGCATGGCCAAGGGAAAGGGGGTCTCATCATGAGCCAGCCTTATCATCTCTGTGAATAAAGGCAATAAAGGGCTTGGAAAGAATTGCATCCATGATAGGTAAAACTCGCCTCCTACAAATGAACCCATGGATAATATCACCCATGTCTTCCACTATGTCTGGACATCCTTTGAACACACCATCTCATGCTACATGGCTTGGATGATATCCTTTGGGAACTTTCCTTTTCTTATGTATGCTGGCCCAATAGGGAATTTTGTCTTTCTCTTTAGCTTTGTATAGTAGGTCATTGTAATTTCTTTGATCTATTAGATGATATGCTAGGGGTTTTATGCATGCATTTGATAAAATTAATGATGAAATATGATTGACATTGCTATGATCCTGAGGACTAATGAGCCCATGGAGGGCGAAGTTTTTGATGTGCAGGACCATGCCCGATGGACAGGTACCAAGTGGACCAGTACGCATGGGGAGATGATTAGTCCAGACCTCCATGGGGCTGAAGAGCCCATCAGATGGTTGCTGGGACCTCATCAGGGGCAGAGACAGGACAGTGATTGGTCGAGCCTTTGCACGAGAGAAGAAGAAGGACATTTTCATCCAGGTCACCTTGGCTGAGACCAACCCTTGGGGGTTGAACCACTGCAGGTGGAACGTCTCCCTCTGTTGACCTAAAACGTCCTCTAGAGGCCCTTGACATCACCTCCAGTGCATGGCAGTTTGACCAGGTAGTTTTGCACGTGTGGCAGAGTTTGGAGGCCTAGAGAGGGCCAACGTTTGTCATCTAGTACTGTGATTTTCCCTAAAAAGGGCCAACTTCTCCCTCAAAGGGGCTAGACATCTTTCTCATTGCTCATTTAGGGTTTTTCTTTTAGCAGTTTAATATAAAACAATATGATTTTAGTTATTAGCCTTGTCGGCTATTTTAATGACCTAATTTTAATTAAAGGTCATTGGATGATATAAATTGAGAATGTTTTCCCTCATTTTGACAAAAACACAATTCACTCACACTTGTGAGGTCTGATTTTTGCGCCCTTCTTGGGTATATTTGTTGTCTAAGTGAGGCGCACTTGCTATTGGAAGGATATTTTTGGCATTTTGTGGCATTTCTCTCAAGGAAGGTTTACAAATAGGGTTTGCTTATGCTTCTCTTCATGATATGTAAGTGAATTTTCTTGCAAAACTTCTTAATTGAATGGTTGTAGGTGTAATTTCTTGCATTTTCTTATTAAATTGCTGATTTAAAACCCTAGGTAACAAGCACACACGTAGGTCATTATTACATGTCCCCTTAAAGAGAGATTTTTCATCCATTGAAGAAGAAGGATTGAGCCTAGCCTTTGCTACACTCACCTTGCTTCTTCCCTTAAGCTAGCATTGAATTTTGTAGGTTGAAAGAGGGTGACGTCCTAGGCCTAGGTTATCTACACCTAGGACCTTCATCTTCTAGGGTTTGAAAGCCTTATCCTTACAACACTTTCTCCCTTAGACTTATTATTCTTGCTAGCCATTTTTCCAAGTTGACCTAAAGAAGGAGGAAAGAGCAAGAGGCCTTGCTTAAGCAACACCAGAGTGAGCCTCTTTCCCCTAGGGTTTTGATTCTAGGGCCCTGCCTTTGTAGCACCTTGGAACCCTTCCTTCTAGTCTTCAAGTCATCATCCTTTCAAAACATTGTGCCCTCTTCTCACTTGACTCCATATACCCCAAGGCAGTGATATTTGACCTCCAACGTTGAAGTCTTAGTGTACAAAACATTTCTCAAAACCTTAAATTTTGAAACCCTAACTAACAAACTAACTTAATTAGGGATGACGTCATAGTTGGTTATTTCATCTTGATGCAACAAAAGTTGAATATAAGCAATTAAGTGATGATTTGGAGCATTTATTGATCAAATTGTTGATTGGATACATTGTAGGCTTGATCATCTTGATAGATATTGATGAATTGATGCTTATTCATAGTAAATTAACAAAACATTAACTTCATTTTATATCTATTGCATTACATTGCTTATTGAATAATATTAGATAGTTATTGAAGTACTAACCCTTTGAGTTATAACCTGCACATATATATTGTATTGCTATTGTCTTGTTCCGGGAAGGTGTTTTCAATTGGGCATACACTTCATTATTGGCTGTTTAGCCGGGCTATCTGACTTAGGTGGTAACCCGTGAGGAGGAAAATTTAACCTTGCTTCATATCTTAGCCTCTTCAAAGCCCCAGGTTGTCGGGGACGTCTCCCCTGGGCTAAGGTCCCTAAACAGAAAGAACCTCCCCATTGAGGTGACATTGGGTGGGGAAGGTTCTTGTTATGCCAGTTTGATCTCAATCCCTCAGCCATTGACCTAAACTACAAATTGTGCAATAACATTTTGGCGCCATTGTCGGGGAACACTGAGTCAATCTTCCTCAACGACAAATATTTTGGTAAGCCTTGCCTCAAAGAACTTTATCTTACAAGCTTACCTGATGACTCCACTAAACTTTAATCCCCTACTCTTTGATAGTTTCAGGAAAACTATCTGTCGACTCCACAAACCAAAAGGAGATTCAATAATCCTTCTTTAGGTTTTAGAAGGAAGCCTCCTTTGAATTCACCTGTTGTCAAGTCACTTTTTGGAAAGAGACTTCCTTTAAACATGTCTACCTCTCAGAATAGTACTACAAACCCAGTTAACAATCAAACAAAATGGTCGTCTACTCTTTTCAAGCCATTAGACATGTCAGCCATACCTGGCTACCCTACGCAAATGCCACCCAAGTATGAGAAGTGGTTGCCTAAGTTTACTGACACTGATGCCACTAGTGCTGAAGAGCATATGAGTAACTTTTGGGCATTTTTTCAGCTTCACCCCATTAGTGGTGACGCCAAATACTTGGTCATGAAGTTATTCTCTGCTACCCTTTATGATGTTGCAAGACGTTGGTATCTCGGTCTTCCTGATGGAAGCATCAAAACCATGGATAGACTTGAGCAAATCTTTCTCAGAAGATGGAGCATCAAAGTAGACCCTAACATGCTGCTCACCCGACTAAATAGCCTTGCCAAGCATGAGAATGAGTCTATTCGGGAATTTCACACCAGATTCGAAGTTTACTCCAAAGAATTCCCCCAAGCCATCATCCGAAAGATGATTACCTTGTTCACATTTACACCAGATATTTCAGTGGCCAACTAGGGTATCTTCTTAGAGACAAAGATCCCCAATCCATTCAAGAATCCCAAGAGCTCGCTACCAAGATAGAAGGAAATCTCCTTTCATCCAAGATTGATCCCTTTGCTAACCCTAGGGGGAGAATAGACACCAAGCAGAAAGTAGTACACAATGCCGAGCCTACTTCATATCTCTGCACCAGTATCAGTAAGCTACAAGCTTCCATGGATATCATCATGAAAAATCAAGAAGAAATGATGAGCCGGATCGTTAGACTTGAAAAGTCCCAGACCCAGGCACCTAGACCTCCATTCAAAGGGAAATTCCAGAAAGGGAACCAAGCCTACAAGCCGAAGAATGAAAATGAAGTCCCGAATACTCTGGCCCCTACAAACGTCGTTGATGAAAACCCTTGGTGCCTGGAATACAGTGAAGCACATTGGGAGAATGAATGTCCTTATAACGCCAACCAACAACAAGTCAACAATCTGGACTGCTTTATGAATATTCCTCAGATAAATATCACAGATATAGAACATCAGCAGGCCCTGAAGGAAGCAACAAGAGTAGCAAGGATGGAAATAATAAACAACTTGGACCAGGAATCATGAGAAAATCTAAAAAGGCAAGAAGTCCAAGTATACATGAGAAAGAATCCGAAACAACCTACCGCTGATTAGCCAAAATCTCTTGAGGTTCTTCCTCCCAAGACATCCAAAACTAATAAGGTTAACCTTGATTTTGACTTTGAAGGAGCTTTGTCAAAGATGTATGTGAACGTTCCCTTAAAAGAAGCAATTAATATCCCCTCTATAAAAGAATGCTTTGATACCTTCTTTTCGGAAACAACTGAGTCTATGGACCCCCCAATTATGTTGCAGGCTGATCACTTCAGAATCTAGTATGGTGAAACCCCCCCTTTCTTCATGACTCTAATGATGAAAAACAAATACCTTAACAATTTCATGCTAGATACAGGTGCTGGTGCAAATATGATGTCTCTTAAAGTCATGCAACAAATGGGTTTGAAGGTCACTAGGCCTTACAGGAATGTGTGTGGTTTTGAATCTAAAGCAATACCCACACATGGTGTGGTTGAAAATGTCAAAGTACATTTGAAAGAATTCCCCGAGAAGACAATCCACATAGATATTATAGTGGTTGATTTCCAGGATGTATGGGGAATGTTGTTATCTAGGAAGTTTGGTGCAATGATAGGCGGTTCCCTTGAGATGGATCTCACCTTTTTGTGATTACCTTTGAAATATGGGACAACCAAATGTTTATTCAATGTACCAATAACTAGAAATCACGTGCAAGATATCGTTCCTCCCATAAATGAAGCACAAAAAGATGTGATACAAACTCTTCAAGAATATTCTTCGGAAGATATGCCCTTTGCAACAGAAGAAGAGTTTGACTAGATTGAATGGTCCAAGAAAGAAGAATACCAGTAACTCCTAGATGAATTTCAGAACAAAGAGGTTGGGACGGTGAAGATATTAAAAAGGAAAAAGGATGAAGAGGACGTGCAAATTTATCCATCCCAACAAGAAGTTTTTACACCAGAAGCCCACCCACCTCCCTCAGTACAATACAATAGGGTTGTTCAAGGAAAAACCAAACACAAGATCAAAAAATACAAGGAGGGAGATTTGGTATGGATGTGGGATACTCAGAAAGGAGAGCCAACTAATGTAAAAGGAAGCACACAATAATGGCTCGGACCTTTCAAAGTCGGAATGGAATCGGTTGATAACTCGTATTATTTGTCCACTCTGGAAGGGAGAAGGTGCCCATTACCCATTAACGACTGCCTCCTCAAACCCCACCAAGGTGGTGGGACATGATTCCACAGGTAAGTATAGGTAGGTAGGCATTTTTCCATGTATTATACCATTTGCATTTCATGTTTGTTGTTTTCCTCACATGCATATTGATTGTTTTATTTCAGTCATGTATATATATTATATTTGTGGGGTGGCAATACCACCCCACCTTTGTTATTGATGCCCTTTTCGAGTGTGAGCAGGTCTGTAGGTTTATGCCAGAGATGCTAAGGTTCTCATGTGCTCTAAGGTGAGCACATGTCCCCGAGTTGGAGCCAGATGTTATCCCCGATTTCTAGGGATAACTAGGAGATCATGTCTTGAAGCCCACAGGTCCTAGACATGGAGTACCAAGAGCAGGATTGACCTGAGCATGGCCCATCTTTCTTCTTCTTCATCACACTTGTCCTATCAGCAACAACAACATCCATCACCTTCAACTTGGACTTGCATCAGAGATGACTCTTGCTCCATGAGGTAATTGGTCCAGGTATCATGGTATGTGTCATGTTTGATCATTATAACTTTCAGATATATGCATCAGATTCCTTTCATTTCTGACAACCGCTTGGATCTTAAACTAACCCACTTAACCATGGTTGGGGGGATTGATAGGGTACCATAGCAAGCTTGTACCCATAGGTTTTTGTTAGCTACCAGGGGGGATTTTGAAGAGCCATCGTCCACTCCCATCATTATATCACTTTTACATATTATCTCCCATTCATCTTTCCCATTCCCCTAGTCCGGACATTAGGATGACTTATTTGTGGGGTTACACCTTATCCCATGGGAAGAAGGGGCTAAAAGGCCTAGGGGTAAAAGAAGTAGTTAATTAGAGATAAAAGCCATAAGAAATAAAACCTAGAGATGCCTCACCGGGGATCCTTGAGAAGGCAATAAAATCCTCTCAATAATAAACAAGAGGGACCCGAAGAAAATAACAAAACGGGCTAGCCAAAGAGGGATGGGGGGTCTCATCACGAATAACCATTATGTTCATGGGTACCTAGCGATATGACATTGCCATTGTCACAGTTTACCATGCGAGGTGGCGTTTGGTTGCATGGCCAAGGGGAGAGGGGTCTCATCAGGAGCTAGCCTTATCATCTTTGTGTGAAAGTACTTGTGGGTAACAGCAGCATTTCACGGTCGCATGCCAGTAGGGTGTGTCCTCTAGTTAGACCTTGAGGAAATAAAAGAAAAGAAAGAATTAATAAAGAA
The DNA here is from genome assembly GCA_010110895.2 of Picea sitchensis. Lineage (NCBI taxonomy): Eukaryota > Viridiplantae > Streptophyta > Pinopsida > Pinales > Pinaceae > Picea > Picea sitchensis. The sequence continues at coordinate 79,708 of SNQJ01S0009856.1, read as the reverse complement.
AAGAAAGAATAAAAAGGCAATACAAAGGGCTTGGAAAGTGCATCCATAGCCAATTTTACAGCTGACCTCCTACAAAGGCACCCATGGATAATATCACCCATGTCTTCCACTATATTGCGGACATCCTTTGACCACACCATCTTGTGCTACATGGCTTGGATGATATCCTTTAGGAACTTTCTTTTTTCTTATGGATGCTGAATAATGGGGCATTTTGTCTTTCTCTTCATCTTTGTATAGTAGGTCATTATGTGTTTTTGAGATATTAGATGATATGCTAGGGGTTTTATGCATGCATTTGATAAAATTAATGATGGAAATATGATTGACATTACTATGATCACGGGGACTAATGAGCCCATGTGGAGGCGAATTTTTGATGTCTTGGGACCATACTTCGATGGGCCAGGGTACCAAGTGGACCCGGTACACATGGGGAGATGATTATTTCGCACCTCCATGGGGCTGAACAACCCATCGGATGGTTGCTGGGACCCCATCGAGCGAGCAGACCGATGATTGAGTGAGGAGCCTTTACTTGCGAGAGAAGGACATTTCATCAGGGATGTGGCTGAGCCCAACCCTTGGAGGTTGACCCTTTGTAGGTGGAATGTCTCCCTCTGTTGACCCATGATTCCCTCTACAGGGCCCTTGGCGTCACCTCTAGTGCATGGCGGTTTGGTGGTTTGTACGTGTGCCCAAGCCGAGGAGTTTGGAGGCCTAGAGAGGGCCAGCGTTTGTCATCTAGTGCTGTGATTTTCGATAAAAAGGGGGCCAACGGAGGGGCTAGACGTTTTTCTCATTGCTCATTTAGGGTTTTGTTTTAGCGACATGTAAAACAATATGATTTCAGTATTAGCCTTGCCGACTATTTTAATGACCTAATTTTAATTAAAGGTCATTGGATGATATAAATTAGGGATGTTTTCCCTCATTTTGACAAAAACACAATTCACTCACACTTGCGTGAAGATTACGCTTTTAGCCCTTCTTGGGTATATTTGTCGTCTAAGTGAAATTGTTATTGGAAGGATATTTTTTGGCATTTTGTGGCATTTCTCTCAAGGAAGGTTTACAACTAGGGTTTCTTATGCTTCTCTTCATGATATGCTAGGGTTTTCTTATGCTTCTCTTCATGATATGTAAGTGAATTTTCTTGCAAAACTTCTTAATTGAATGGTTGTAGGTGTAATTTCTTGCATTTTCTTATTAAATTGCTGATTTAAAACCCTAGGTAACAAGCACACAAGTAGTTCATTGTTACATGTCCCTTTAGAGAGACATTTTTCAGCCATTGAAGAAGAAGGATTGAGCCTAGCCTTTGCTACACTCATCTTGCTTCTTCCCTTAAGCTAGCATGGAATTATGTAGGTTGAAAGAGGGTGACGTCCTAGGCCTAGGTTATCTACACCTAGGGCCTTCATCTTCTAGGGTTTGAAAGCCTTTTCCTTACAACACTTTCTCCCTTAGACTTATTATTCTTGCTAGCCATTTTGCCAAGTTGACCTAAAGAAGGAGGAAAGAGCATGAGGCCTTTCTTAAGCAACACCGAAGTGAGCCTCTTTCCCCTAGGGTTTTGATTCTAGGGCCCTACCTTTGCAGCACCTTGGAACCCTTCCTTATAGTCTTTAAGTCATCATGCTTTCAAAACCTTGTGCCCTTTTCTCACTTGACTCCATATACCCCAAGGCATTGATATTTGACCTCCAATGTTGAAGTCTTAGTGTACAAAACATTTCTCAGAACCTTGAATTTTGAAACCCTAACTAACAAACTAACTTAATTAGGGCTGACGTCATAGTTGTTTATTTCATCTTGATGCAACAAAAGTTGAATATAAGCAATTAAGTGATGATTTGGAGCATTTATTGATCAAATTGTTGATTGGATACATTGTAGGCTTGATCATCTTGATAGATATTGATGAATTGATGCTTATTCATAGTAAATTAACAAAACGTTAACTTCATTTTATATCTATTGCATTACATTGATTATTGAATAATATCAGATAGTTATTGAAGTGCTAACCCTGTGAGTTATAGCCTGCATATATATATTGTATTGTTGTTGTCTTGTTTCGGGAAGGTGTTTTAAATTGGGCATACACTTCATTATTGGCTATTTAGCCAGGCTATCTGACTTAGGTGGTAACCTGTGAGGAGGGAAATTTAACCTTGATTCATATCTTAGCCTCTTCAAAGCCCCAGGTTGCCGGGGATGTCTCCCCTAGGCTAACCTCCCTAAACAGAAAGAACCTCCCCATTGAGGTGACATTGGGTGGGGAAGGTTCCTGTTACACCAGTTTGATCTCAATCCATCAGCCATTGACCTAAACCACAAACTGTGCGATAACAGTCCCAAAATAGGTCAACCTGACCAAGGATCTCCCAAAACTTGGTCAAGGTCCAACAGGGACATGATGTAATGTCCTATTTTGACCCTATTGGATAATTTTTATTTAATTACATTTAAATGCTTCAAATAGATATTTTATTACTATGTTTTATTTAGAACAATGAGGTATATATGCCATGGTGGATTGAACATTTTGAACACTTGTAAATATGTTTATTTGGCAGAAATAATAAAATGACAAGGTTAACAGAGGTAGGAGCATTTGAAGAAGATATGATACCATGAGAGTGGAAAGGTATGGGGGTTTGTGAGAATGATTTATGCCTAGATTAACTATGTTTCCTATCCACCTTGACATTTTTAATTATAAATATTTTACGGTGTTAAGATGATCCTAGCCTATAGTTTATAGAAGTATGAGAAAATGAATGTAACCTTCCCTAAATTTATGCAATCATCTTCTATATTCTTGGACTTTGTCTCCCCTACTTTCTTGAAACCAAAAAGAAGTTTGGATTAGGTTCTTGTTAGCAATCTTTCACTCATAAAAGGAAGAAATTTTAATGTGAAGGGGAAGCTAATTTTTAGATGAAGGAAAAAGAGGGAAAATGAGAGTTCTTTCTAAGAAATGGAGTCTTCCATAGTATGTGATGGAGCAACCATGAAAATAAGCCATTATAGCTTTGAAAAAAGATAAGAACCAAGAAAATCTTGCTGGAGTTTAATGGAAATTATCCTCGACCTTTCTATGCACACACTAAATAACACTAGTGGGGGGGGGTACTTCTGAGGAGCTATTGAGCATAGAAGGAATACCTCCTTGTGTTGTGTGGGGAAGATATCGTGGGTGCCAAATGTTGATATTACAGTAGTTGTGGGATGTATTAAGCTATACATGTAAACTTTGACGAGACTAGAATATTTCGGGAAGCAAGGAGAAACCCTAGAACGTTGGATAATAAATCTAGAAGACAAGTTGGCTCAAGAGAATAATGAAAATTAAGTTATTAATTTCCAGGAAGAGAAGTCAGCCCAATTAGGTGACTTGGAGCAGTATAAATAGAGGGTGCTAGAGTTCATTTGTCTCAGTTACTCTCACGACTGCATATGGACAAGTGGTGCACATGACTGGAGGAGAGATGCAAATGTTGCATTAGTGACTTGGTATTTGGTTGTGGTTTGGACTTTCTGCTTGGTACACTAGTTTTGGAGAGATATATGCTACCTTGGTTGGCTATTGGTTCTAAGTTATGCTTCTATAATTATTCTGTCTGTCAAGGTTAAAGGTTCTCAGGGGTGGCCTTTGTGCCTATGGTTGGGTGAAAATATTTCTATATTTCCTATGGTGAAAACAAGCACATCTCTATTATTATAACAGGTTATGGGCCCACTCTATCTTCAGACAGTCTAACCACTAAAAGGTAGATTGGGAGGATTTTCTTAGTTGCAGTTGCAGTTAGAGTTTTTTCTGTAGTAAGGAAACCGTAACTCTTGTGTTGAGGCACCTTAAGTGAAGCACTTGACCTAATTATAAGATAACTTAGTGAACCCTAGGCTGACACACCTCTTTATACTCTCAGCAATGCAAGACGTCAATATTGAATTTTTTGTCAAAGTCAAAGGTTGACCAAGTCAAAGAAGTCATGACTTACTTTATGAAGTCAGGAAAAAAGTTAGAAGGGGATTCTAACTTCAGAGCTTGGAGGACAAGGATTGATTTCATCCTTGCCAAGAATAAAGTGTTGGATTTCATAAAAGGCAAGATCATGGAACCACAATTTGAAGTAGGAAAAGAGAAGGAACCTTAGAACGTTGAAGTTATGGAGAATTTCAAGGACAATGAAATCAATGTTATGAGTATCATAGTGGACTCTGTAAAGGACCATTGGATACCCTACATTTCTCATCTTGACTCATCCAAGAAAATGTACGATGCCCTAACTAAACTCTTCTCAGTCAAAAATATTGGACAAGCGACGAGTCTAAAGAATGAGCTCCGTGACATGAAAATGAATAATGATGAGACCATAACATCATAATTTGTAAGAATATCTCAATTAGGAGATCAAATACAAGCTATTGAGAAAATCATTTCAGAAAGGAACTAGTAAATATAGTACTTAATGGCCTTCCCAAGACATGGGATGGATTTTCCGCAAGCATGAACACAAGAACAAAGTATCCCACATTTGAACTACTTTGGACTTGTTGTGCACAAGTAGAATCAAGGATTAGCGCAAAAGAGAAATCCCAAAAGAAATATGATGATCAAGCCTACACAACAAAGTTCAAGAAATTCATGAATAAGAAGAAGTTTGGCTCAAGGAATAAACAAAATCAAGAAAAAGATATGTCAAAAATACAATGCTTCAACTGTCGAAAATATGGTCACTACAGGAATGAGGGTCCTGAGTTAAAGAAAAGGAAGGAAACACACGAAGCAACAGTTTCCAAAGAAAAAGAACCCTCAAAGAAAGTCAAGTAGTACAAAGAACAGTTTTTCTACTAGTCAAGGTAACAACATTCTTCTGCAACATAGTCCTTATACATACTATGTTTACATAGTTCCTATACATATCATGTGTATCTATTTATTAGAATATAAGATGGTCAGTGTCAATGAAACAATACCTATGGGAGAATAACAAGATAAGGATTTCCATTAAAATGATTACTAGTAATGTATATGAAAAGGATGAAGTACATTGACAACCTTTGGTGACAATCCATGTGGAAGCTATCATAATTGTATATAAGTAAAAACTGCTAGATGGGCCGCAATTAGAACCAAAATTGAATATACCTGGAAGGAGTCAGACTAGAAAGAAGTCAGTAATCAGGAGGAAACTAGAATAGACTTGTGACACTTTGCAGAAAGCAAAAAGGATGCAAATAGAAGCATGTAATCTCTTAGATGGAGGGAGATGATTGTAGAATTCCAAAAGATGAGCATGCATATTTCTAATTCAGGCATGAAGTTGGGATTAGGAGGGAACTAATCCTCAAATATGTGATCCATTAAAGAACTCATAAAGACTATGAAGTACATTTCCATGTTGTTCATGGAAGTAACAATCATGATTAACAACATGTGTTCAACCTAACTCTAGAAAAAGTATTCTTTGAAAAGAATCCTTGAATATCCTTGGTTGTCCATCTACATTTATGTTTCCATGATGAAAGGAAGAAGTTGGAATCTTCAGGAAGGAAGGGAATGGTATCTATATAATATTCCATGGAATCCAACGTTGAAGAGGAACACGAGAAAGAACATGAAGATTCCAAGAAAGAAAGAAAATATAGAACAACCAAAATTGAACCAGTTATTATACCGAAAATCATAAGACTACCAGCATGATTAGAACACACTAGAAGTAGTCAAGCAAAAATAATGTGTGTGAAAACATGTGAAAATGACTTATGGATGGAAGCATTGATAGATACAAGGTGAGATTTAGGGCTAGAGGATTCTCCCAGAAGGAGGGAGAAGACTATGATGACAACTTGTTCTAGTAAACTAGATATACCTCTATCTGAGCCATTATATCTCTTGCGGTATCCATGGGTTGGAGTTTACATCAGTTAGATGTAAAAGATTGTTCTCCTCAATAGATAAATTGAGGAAGCAACATATGTAGAGAAACCTCATTTTTTTTGGGTATACTATAAAGAGACCCATGTATGCAGATGGAAGAAGACCTTGTATGGATTCAAGAAACTTGGTGTAGAGGCTCTCATGTACAAAAAAAGCGTGGTGAAAAATTCTTATGACAAAGGAAGTGTATCGAAATGGTTCTTCAGAAGTTTGGGATGATGGATTGAAAATCCATGGAAAAATTCAATGATGAAAGATATGAAGATGTTGATTAAGGTTGGTTGTCATTGATGTCAACCCTTGAAGAAAGACCCGTAGCACAAAGGTTTGAGTAATGGACCCAATAGTGTTTGATGTAAATATGACTCATTATTTTTTTTTCATGGTTGATAAGAAGTAAATATGGAT